>PVIU01013865.1:0-54229 GCA_004026605.1 Ondatra zibethicus | reverse complement strand
ATATAGATCCTCCTGGAAATTGGAAGCAAACAAGATCGCCAGGCAAAAGTTGTAAGCACGGGGGCGGGGATAGAGGTGGGGATAGGTGGGTGGGGGGAAGGAGAGAGGGGGGAGAAGGGAGAAGGGAAGGACTGGGGAGAGCTTGGGGGAGTGGGAGGGTAGAGATGGAGGAAAGGTGGATATTGGAGAAGGGAATAAGATATCTACATTAAGGGAGTCATTTTAGGACTGGCAAGATACTTGGCTCTAGAGGAGAACCCAGGTGTCCACGGGGATGGCCCCAGCTAGGTACTTGGGCAGCAGAGGAGAGGGTGCCTGAACTAGCCTTGTCCCATAGTCACATTGATGAATATCTTGATCACCACCATAGAAATTTCGTCCAATG
This sequence comes from Ondatra zibethicus, assembly GCA_004026605.1. Classification (NCBI taxonomy): domain Eukaryota; kingdom Metazoa; phylum Chordata; class Mammalia; order Rodentia; family Cricetidae; genus Ondatra; species Ondatra zibethicus. The sequence continues at coordinate 53,844 of PVIU01013865.1, read as the reverse complement.
GATGGAGATAGAGACAGAGACCCACATTCACATCAGAGCAATGGACTGAGCTCCCAAGGTCCAGTCGAAGAGCAGAAGGTGGGAGAAGATGAGCAAGGAAGTTAGGACTGTGAGGGGCTGGTCCACCAACTGAGACAGTGTGCCTGATCTAATGGGAGCTCACCAAATCCAGCTGGACTGGGACTGAACGAGCATATGATCAAACCGGACTCTCTGAATGTGGCTGCCAATGGGGACAGACTGAGAAGCCATCAACAATGATACTAGGACCTATCTCTTCTGCATGTATTATCTTTTTGGGAACGTAGTCTATTTGGATGCACACCTTCCTAGGCCAGGATGGAGGGGGGAAGGCCTTGGACTTCCCACAGGGCAGGGCACCATGCCCTCTTTTAAGGAAGCAGGGGGAGGGAGGAGGGATGGAGGGGAGCAGGAGGGGACTGGGAGAAGGGGAGGAAATGTGAATTTTTTTTGAATGGAAAAAAATAAAAGAATATGGAAAAAACCCTACAGAATTCAAAAGGGGGCCAACCGGACCACTGGGTGAACTAAGCCAGGCTCACATGCAGGATCTAGACATACAGCAGACATACGTGAGACAGGAAGTAGAAGGGTAGCTATTCGGGGTGTAGGTGTAATGGTAAAAATAAAATGCTGTGGCTGAGTGGGTGCAATGGGCAGCAGGCCATGAAACTGCACCTCAGGCAGGCAGAGAGGCGGGGCACAAGACCAAAGGTGGCTGGTCCCAGGCAGGGAGCCAGGCGACAGGTGAGAGACAGAGACATGGATAGGTACGCTATGCAGAGTGAAGTTGGATATTTATTTAGTGGGTTAGGGGGGAAAAAGGAAGAAAGGGAGAAGAGCAGAGAGAGAGAAGGGAGAGACAGAACAGGGAAAGGGGAGAAGAGGGGAGAGGCAGAAGCTACCTCTTCAAGAGGGAGATGGAAAAGGAAGGAACTCAGTCTGGAAGCTGAAGATCAGCTTGCCTCAGCAGACAGGGGAGGGAGTAGGTGTGGCTTGTCTCTTAAAGGGACAGGACAGATCATTACATTAGGGAGGGTTAGAAGGAAGGGGACCAAGACAGGATGGGGGCAAATAAACAAAACAAACCAGTCCCAACATTTCAATTTTCCCTCATATGCAGAGTCTAGATTTTCAAAAACAGACACCTTCATGAAAAGCAGAAGCAGGAAGGAGATGAGTAGGGACAACAGAGAGTCATGGGAGGTGGATGGTGCCAATTGCAATGACGGCATGTTTGACATTTCATAATGAAAGTCACTACTTATATTAGTTTTAAAAAATAAAAGAACAAAGTTGGGCTTGCACTAAGGCACCATTGTAGTGATATGGGCACAGAAAAGGCAGTCTCGGACAGTCACCTTCTGGACATTGTACATGTTTAGGAGTAGAATTTGCTGAGGGATTTCATGTAGGGTCTGCATGAACAAAATCTTTCAAAGCCTTCTGGCCTAAGCCAGTCAGATATGAAGCTGTAAGTTGCAGATGTGGGAAACACCAAAGCCAGGGAAGGCCAGTGTTTGGTCTGCTGCATCTGAAGTGCCCACTGGACACTGGAAGAAGGTGGCCAACTAAGGGGCTGATACCAGGTCTGGATTTCAGGGTGAGGTCTTTATTGGGAGTCACCAGCATGTGGATCTTAGAAATGAGGGTGGATAGAAGAGACCTGGGATTCCAGGCAAAAAGAGGTCAGAGGCCAGGGGCCAGGGGCAGCCTTAGAAGACCCGAGGGCTCAGCTGCAGAGGCAGGAGCCAACTCTCAAAGAATGTGTCCTGGAAGCCAGAAAAGGATGGCAACAGACCAAGTCCAAGCAAGGCTGAGTGACTGCCACTGGACTTAGCATCTCTGAGATTGCTGGTCATTTCACTAAGTACCTTTTTAAAGCAGGGCTATGCACTCAAGTCCAATTGGAAAGGGTTCTAGAAAGAATCACAAGAGAATAGGGACTACAGCGGCTCAAAAGGAAAAGGGGCACAGCAGACATGTCCCCCAGATGGGAGCAAAGATGAAAGCATCAACTGCGGAGTGCCTGCTTCAGCAGAGGTGGAGAGGAGCCAACGGCACAGCTCTGTGCACAAGAACCAGCAATTGCGGTGTGAAGGCTTTTCCTCAGGTCCACAGGCAGGATGCAGTATGAGGAAGGCTGCCTGGTGAAGATCTGAGCTAGGGGCTGGGCCTGGTAGTACACACCTGCGACCTCAGAGCTGCAGAGGCTGCTTATCCAAAACTCATTGTGCCCAGAACACATACAGTCCCTTGAGATGCCCAGCGTTCGTGGGTCCTAGATGGAGTCATTCACCCTTTTGATCTCTCACACAAAGATGAACAGAGACTAGGGGGTCAGTGTAGCAAGGACATCAGCTGGACAGGGTGTCTCCAGCTGTAGCATGGAGAAACAGTGACACCACTCCTTCCCAACCTCAATGTCTCTTTCATACAATAAAATACACTTTGTGAGGAGGACTTCAAGATTTCAAGTTATAATCTATATGTCACGTATATATACAATGTGCAAAACATGCTTCCTCCAGGAGCGACAGTTTGGCCAGTTCTGTGTTCTCAGCCACCACAGAGATGCTAAGCAACACACAAGGAAACCAGCTGCGTTTCTGCAGTTCTGATGTCGGCACTATAACAGCTTTGTGAAATGTGTTCTAAAATGGTTTGAACACTATTGAGTACTGGGTTTTGTTTGTTTGTTTTTTAAGAGTTTGGGCGGCTATAGCTATGGCTCAGGAGTGGAGTGTCAGTCTAGAATCTACCAGTAAGTGGCTGGGGGTGTGGCTCAGAAGTAGAGCATTACCTAATGGGCAAAGTCCTTATTTATTTATTTATCTATCTATTTATTTATTATGTATACAATATTCTGTCTATGTGTATGCCTGCAGGCCAGAAGAGGGCACCAGACCCCATTACAGATGGTTGTGAGCCACCATGTGGTTGGTGGGAATTGAACTCAGGACCTTTGGAAGAGTAGGCAATGCTCTTAACCTCTGAGCCATCTCTCCAGCCCCGCAAAGTCCTTATTATTTGCATTCCCCATGGCAGAGAATTGTTCTCTTTGTAAAAAAAAAAAAAAAAAAAAAGTCACTAGTGCCTGATATTTTCAGGGTAAAGAATGGCAAAGTAAACTGTTTTCTGGGGCCACACTTGGCAATTATTATTTTCCTAGAATAAAGCCTACTTTTTTCTAGACCTCAGATTTGCATATACATGCCACCTGTGATGTCATGACCGGCTTCTGGTTTCAAGTTTCTGTTATTTCTACTTCATTTCTTCCATCTTTGTGCTCTGGCGGATGAGGCCACACTGACAGCTCTCATTTTCACCAAATGTTTGCCTCGTTGCTAATCTACTATTTAGCTGTATCCTTCTTTTTGCCATGACACATCAGTGCAGCCTGGACGCTGAGACTGGCGGGGTGGGGGGTGGGGTGCCGGGATTGAGACTCGGAGGCTTCTTTTCAGGTGGAAGAACAGCAACCTTTACTTTGCCCCAGCTAAAGCCTTTTATACTGGGAAGCTTCTGTGGAAAACCACCGGCCAGAAAGAACACAAACATCCTTGTCAATTACAGACCACAAGGAAGTTCCCCTGTCGGTCAGGGGGAGTGAGGGCAGCTAGATCACAACATTGCCAGACTGTTCACTTTGCAATTCCACAAAGGAATATTCCATTCATTTCTGGGTACTTCATTCTTATTCTATATTATACTATTTAAAGCAACAAAATTCTGCATACTGCCTTGAAATGTATCTCTGCTTTCTAGATTTCTTTCCTAATTTCTAAACATTCAACACTTATTTTCTCTGCGCTCCAAGAATTATGTAAGGAATACTTCGAGGCATTTGTGTGCAATGTACAAGGTCCTAGGTTCAATCCTCAGGGGTACAACAAAGTGAAAAGAAAATGAAGAAGGGGGAGGAAGGGAACTTTTAAATTTACAAGTAACAAAGATTTTGCTTTTAGCTAGCTTCAATTTTTATTTAAAGGAATGAATGAATCAAAGAGAAAAGTGTCACATTATCCTGAGGCAGGAACAGAGTGTTTACTGGGTGAATAAAGTCTTTCTATTTTCTCTGCTAAAAACAAAACAAAACCAAAACAAATTCTGGAGAGCCAGAGAGATGGCTGGCTCAGCAGCCCAGAGCACTTTCTGCTCCTGTAGCATACCAGGGTTCAGTTCCTAGCACCCACATCAGAAGGCTCACAATTGCCTGGCATTACAGTTCCACGGGATCCAATGCCCTCTGGGGGTATAGCACTCACGTGTGCCTGCAGATACACACACACACATACACACCTGTGAGTTTGAAGTCAGCCTGGTCTACAATATGAGTTCTAGGCCAGTCAATAGTGAGATAGTTTGATATGTTTGATATACTTGTGTTCATGATATACTTGTGTTATACTGCTTTTGGGAATGAATCTTTGATTGTGTCTCTGTGTGTGTGTGTCCTACTTTTAACTGGGAAACTTTACAGGGTGATTTTCTTAACGATGACACAGGGCAGCTACGTACCTCTCTGTGTACTATCTACTGATGCTCTGCAGTGAGTAGCCGTGATCGTATGTTGTGGATACTTCTCCTGTGTTTTTGATTAGCTCTAAACCTGGGATCACCTCAGCCTCTTGAGTGCTAGCATAACAGGCATGTACCACCACACTCAATTCTATTCACGGTCCCAGAGTTTCACATGGAATTATGAAAAAGTTGGAAGTGAGATGAACCCATGACTCTCCTCTTAGGTCTTATGATGCATGGTGCACACTGGTTTCTTGATTAAGTCCTGCAATCCACCTCCGCACTTTTCTTACTCTCTGAAACTGAGGGGCTGTGTATACTATGAGATCACTCTATGCCACTCAGCTATATCCTCTAAGTCTTAAAATTTCAAACTGCTCTGTACTTTTTATTCTTCTGTGTGCACTTCATACACAGAGTTCAATGGACAACTTTACAGAGTTGGCTCTTTCCCCTCTTTACATGGATTCCAGGAATCAAACTCAGATTCTCAGGCTTTTGTCCAAAGAGCTTCTATACACCAGGTCACTTCAGTGGCTCAGAATTAGCGTGTATACACATACATACATACACCAAGGGTCTCATGTATCCCAGGCTGTCTTCAAACCCATTACGTAGCCCATGATGACCTTGAACCTCTGAACTTCCTGCCTCTTCCTCTCAATTGCTGGGATCACAGGTCTGCTCCACCACATTTATTTAATTTTATTTTATTTTTGGTTTTTCGAGACAGGGTTTCTCTGTAGCTTTGGAGCTTGTCCTGGAACTAGCTCTTGTAGACCAGGCTGGCCTCGAACTCACAGAGATCCACCTGCCTCTGCCTCCCGAGTGCTGAGATTAAAGGCGTGCGCCACCACTGCCCGGCTACATTATATTTTCATGGTGTTACTTTAGGCTAACGATTTTGCTGGGTTAACATTCTGTGGGACCAACTATGCCCTTTCAATTTGTATGCCCAAATTTTCCTTTATCCTTAAATTTGGGGGCAACAAATTTCTGTGTCATCCTTTTCCTCCTGTTGTTGGGACACCAGTGTTGCATGTTTGCTATTCTTTGTCTTCCCTGGCCACCTCTCTCCCTTAGCACTTGATGCATTTCCCTCCACTTGCTTCCATTTACACGTCTGCCCAACTCCTCCTCTGTGTTTTCCACAGTCGCGTTTGCAGGATGCTGAATCTTGTTTGGTCTTACTTTCTTTTTCTTTTCTAAATTCTGCTGACTCTGTTTCTTTTCCCTTTGTGGCCTTCCTCTATCTCTTTGAGAGCTGGCACACTGTAGGGGTTCTGTTGCTGTGAAGAGACACCATGACCATAGCAACTCTTATAAAGAAAAAGTTAAACGAGGGTGACTTACAGTTCAGAAGTTTAGTCCATTATGGTCATGGCAGGGGGCATGGCAGCATGCAGGCAGACATGTTGCTGGAGAAGGAGCTAAGAGTTCTACAAATTGATTCCAGGCAGAAGAAGCAACTTGCACCATGCTGGGTGTAGCTTGAGCAAAGGATAACTCAAAGACCACCTTCACAGTGACACACTTCCTCCAAAAAGGCCACACCCACTCTATCAAAGCTACACCTCCTGGTAGAGCCACTCCCAGTGGGCCTATGGGGGTCATTTTCTCTCAAACCACCACATTAAGTAGGGACACTTGCAGAGAATCTGTGTCACGTGGAGGCACACATCGACCTGTAACTCCAGTTCCAGGTGATCTGATACTCTCTCTCCTGGTACACAGACATACATGTAAGCAAGCACTCATATTCATGAACAAATTAAAATTTTACAAGTCTGTCTTCCAAACTGGCAAATACCTTTTATTTTGGGGACGTGGTCTCACTGTGTAGTTGGGGCTGGCCTTAAACGCGGTCCTCTTGCCTTAACCTCCTGAGTGCTGGGCACCACTGTACCTGGCTATTTATGATGTATTTGGCCTCTATCTTCAAGTCCCTGCTATTAAGTTTTGCTGGTTTCTTCTCCCCTTTTCTCTTACTGTATCGTTACACAACGTTTTGCTAGCTCTTTCTGGGTGATTAGTCATTGTGAATATAACCGACAAGCTCTTTCTTGATCAGTTCTTTACAAAAAGCCTATAGTAGGGAGAGGGGAGGGACACACTCAGACCAGCAAAGTTGCTTTAGGACAGAGGTTGTTTTTCAACAGTGATTTCTTAGCCTGCCCTGGTGGTGCATATCTTTAATCCCAGCATTCCAGAAACAGAGTCAGAGGCAGGGAGAAATCTTGAGTTCAAGGTCAGCCTGGTCTAACTGGCAGGTCCCAGGCCAGCCAGGCCGATATAGTGAGACCTTAAGAATGATTTCTCTAGTTTTCTCCTGAGTTTGGTGAATAGTGATGGGCAATGTGAGGGGTGTTCAAACCGCAGGTCCTGCTCCACTAAATCCCACGTCCTACGGATGTGGATGCGATCAAATCCTGGGAGGACCCCTTTCATACTGCCTTGCTCTAGTCTCTTTCCCAGAGGCACATCACAGCACCCATCAGGGCACGGGTGGACATGCCAGGACCCAGGCCTTCTATACTCTGAGCTTCACTGGAGGGCGGAGCTGGGGAGCCCTTGCTCAGCACCTTTTACACTCCTCTGGACTTCACCGGATATACCTGGAATTCGGATAATAGGCTTCTCAGATTTAGGAGATAAAGTCTGGGGCACTGTATGGTAGAGTAAGCTTTGCATGAACAAGCCTTAGAAGGAAGGGAGGGAGGGAGGGAAAAGAGAATTCAGCTCTCTTCATTTCCCTTAATTGTTCTGACACAATTTCAAGAGGAGCAGAAAGTGACATGTTTTTACTGCCACTTTAAAGTGAGAAGTTAAGTAAGTAATTTTGGGAATTTAATGACACAATTAGAAACAATCTAACTCTCCAAAATTGGGGCACATTCAAAGAGCGAAATAAATAAGAGTATACGCATGTCAAATCTGCTGAATTCTATAAGCATACATTTTAAATCTAATAATGGTGCAGGCTTGGTGAAGACATGCAACTGTCTAAGAAGGGTGTGATGTGACATCAGACATGGCAAACTGTACATATGTTGGGTTCACTAGGTGAAATACATATGCACGTTAGTGAAAATGGAAGGGAAGGTGTTTTTCTTTGGTGGTGGTGGCAGAAATGAAACCCAGGCAAGCACAGACTAGCCAGTGCTCTACACTAAACCACACTTTACCTTCAACACTAAAAAGATTTCCCACTTTTTGTGTTCTGTGTGTGTGAGAGAGAGACCTGAGGGGGACAGGTACGGGACTGGAGACCGAACTCCAGGCTTAGGCAAATACTCTACCACTGAGCTACTTTTCTGACCTATTTTCTCTTTGTTTACATTGAGACAGGATCCTGATAAGTTGCCCATGCTGGTCTTAAATTTACTCTGCAATCCTCTGCCTCAGCCTCCTGAGCAGCTAGCTGGTCCAGCCAGCTCTGAAGCTGGGTGTGGGAGGCACGTGCCTTTGATCCTGGCATTCAGGAAACAGAGAGGAGTGAATCTCCACGAGTTCAAGGCCAGTCTGGACTATACCTCCAGGCCAGTCAGGGCTACACAGTGAAACTCTGTCTAAATCACAGAAAGAAAGTGTGTGTGTGTGTGTGTGTTGTGTGTTTCTAAATACATAAGTACAACCTACTCAGTTTCTATAATGAATTTGTATGTATGTTTTCAGGGTTGATCATTTGGTATTGCTAATCAATTGATGTACCCTTCCCTATTTATAACAACAATTAATGAAAAAAAGAGTCCATATAGTTAAGCATTTGGGAGGGTTTAAAGGGGGAAATGATATAATTATAAACAAACAAGCAATAGTAGTAGTAAGTCTTATGTAATATTTTTCATCTTAAAGTCTGTTTCACCATCATAGGATAGCATGTATAACAACAAATGAAGCATAATGGCAACATGGTTTTCCTATAGCCTCTGCTGACAGGGATCATTAAAATGCATTGAAAGTGGCTGTCCCCCACTGCTGTTGCCAGGACTAACAACATCCCCTCAGCCAAGCTAAGCTGTTCCTTCCGTTCCAGCTCCAGGCAGATTTTCCCAGCAGCCGGCTGCCTCCCTACTCCTCTGCCTTCTCTTCCTGAAACCTCAGAGATCCAACCTGCTTTAAACACAAGCTTATTTACTTAGCCCCAATAATGCACTGGGCTGTAAAGGGAATGCAGCAAGTAAGATGTAGAATGTGCCCTTTTGGTATGTTTGGATTATGATAAAGGACAGTAGAAAAAGCAGGCTGCATTTAAGGCCAATTTAAAGCTAAAGTGTTTACTAAGAAAAAAAAAAACACCATAAAATGTAACACGCACATTGCAGACATTCAACATAGGATATGTAGTTTTCAGCCTATAACATCTAAAGTTTTGTGGCAAGGAAGATAAATTACAGTGACTAAAAAGGAGAAATAAACTCTCTAACCCATCAATGCGGCTCGGAAGGGGTTCGAGACAGATTCTCTATACCGCTTAAGCCAGTATCTTTCCCTTCGGTTCAAGCTGACGCTTCAAGGCTCCCACTTTTCAAACTCTCACATTGCAAATGACATTCCAAAAATCACTTAGAAGCAGACTGTCACACATTCAAGGTGAGCCTGGCTTATGCTCGGAGTTCCCACGAAGTGATTGAGGTGACACCATCCTGTCCTCATCTTACCCAGACTCCAATCTGTGTTTGCTCAGAAAAAGTCGCAGCCCTAAGTACCCCTGGCAACCACGTCCTCTGACGACCACATCCTCTGAGGCAACACATTTAGGATTTTCCATGGCCCTAACCATATAGCCCAGATGCGTAAGCAAAACAACTGATGTGCTCTGACAAAAAGAAAAGCGGGGGGTGGGGGGGTGGAGGGAGGAGGCTACATGGTTCTCCTGACAATGATGTCATCATGGTGTTTGCCTTTAGAAATGCTTTACCCCTGTGCTTTGGGGCCAAGAGTTCTTTAGGGCAAGAACCTACTCTCAGTTGCTAATTAATAAAGACCTCCAACTGACCTTCTATGTATGGTAGTCTGTAACTTTCTCTCCTTGGCTGTAATGCCAAGCCATCCAAGGCTGGGCACTGAGTGTGTTCAAAGAAAGCAAACAAACACACAGACACATCATATTGAGGTAGGGCACAGTGGCATATACTTGCAATCCCAGAACTCAAGGTTGAGTCTGGAGGACCAATAATTGGAGGCTAGCCTGAGTTATGCAGTGAGATGTTATCTTAAAATCAAGTAAAAATTAAACCAGTAAATATCTGGAACACAGAAACTCAACACGTGAGTTTTTTATCTTTCAAGGTATTATTTTTAGTCTCTGAATAATTAACAATTCCAAGTACTCAAAATGAAAGTTTTTTCATGAGAAACAGCTTAGTGCACACCTTTAATCTCAGCACTTGGGAAGCAGAGGCAGGTGGATGCCTTGAGTTTGAGGTCAGCCTGGTCTACAGAGAAGTTCCAGGTCAGTCAGGGCTACATCATGAGACCCTGTCTAAAACAAATAGAAAGAGATAGTGCTTGAATAGAGTGGGGGAGGGGAGTCAGTGAGACTCTGAGCTCAGTTGTAGCCTCCATAGGACAGTGGGTGGTGGGCGGAAGAAACCTGTTAGAGGATATGCCAGCTTGTGGCTTCCCAGATGGCATCGGAGGCACAGAAAGAGGCTGTCCAGGCTTCTCTTTCTTTCCCATTCTACACACTTCTGAAACAATCTCACCCACACATCTACAAGCTGGTAATATGAAAATGTCCGTTTTTCAACACAGATGGAGTGCCTGCCTTCGGAGCCACAAATCCAGCTTCCTCACCTCCCTATCTTTGGCAGACAACTTTGAAAGTGCCTTTGGTATCAAAAGTGAGCTGGAAGTGGTGGCAGGAGAATCCTGAGCTCAGAGCCAGCCTGGGCTACACAGTGAGACCCTGTCCTTGGAAGGAACTTTCAAGCTCCAGAAATCAAGGATTCAGCTGTTCTCAGCCCTCTGTTTCTGGAAGGCAGCCCTTAACTCCTGAGTGATGAATGTCCTTTTTCTAAAGACCCCATCTGACAGCTGATGCTGCTGACTCAGAATGGCGGTAAATCTTGCCAATAACTAGAAGGTTAGGGCTTTGAGCCCACACAGTATCAATCTGACCTCTCTAGGCTGCAGACTGTGCTCAGTCCATGGCCATGATCCACTGAGTCTTGTGCCAGCTGGTTTTCATGCCAACTTGACCCCACCTAGAGTCATTATGAAAGAGAAAGCCTCAGTTAAGGAAATGCGCCATGAGACTAGCCTGTGGCAAAGCTTATGGGACATTTTCTTACTCAATTTGAGAGGGGGGCTCAATTCACTGTGAGTCGTGCCACCCATGTGCAAGTAAAAGCAGGAGACTAAGCAAGCCACGAGGAGTAAGCCAGTATCAGCATTCCACTGTGACCTCTGCTCAAGTGCCTGCCTCCAGGTTCCTGCCCTAACTTCTTTCAATGATGAACTGAAATAAACCTTTTCCTCCCCAAGTTCCTTTTGGTCACGGTGTTTCATCAAGCAATAGAAACCCTAAGACATGACATTCATCTACACTGGAGCTTAGGTGAGCTGTCCTGGCTGGCATTAAACCACACACTGCCACACTGTGTGCCAAAAGAGTACTTCAACCTGCGCTCACAAGGAAGAGCCGCGGATGCTTGGGTCTGGGGCGCTCTGGACTACCCTATCTGTGTCTTTCCCTTCAGCTGGTTCTAATCTATATCTTTATGCCACCCTCAGATACAGCGTGTCCCTGGCTTCTAGCAGTCCTTCTGGCCAGCTGCTCGTCCTGAATGGCTAGTGGGCACCTCAGAATCTACAGCCAACTGCTTAGAGGTAAGGGTCAACCGGAGCGGGGATCCCTCAATTTGAGACCAGAGTTTGGCTTTTTGAAACCGGGTCTCACAATGTCATCCTGGCTGACCTAGACCTGTGCAGGCCAGGCTGGCCTCAAACTCAGAGACCCACCTGCTTCAGCCTCTCAAGTGCTGGGATTAAAGGTGTGCGCCACCACCATCCAGCAACTAGAGTCTGTAAGCCAGTGCAGTTTTGCTGAGGGTTAATTCTCAACCTCGAAAGTTTGGGCGAACTGGTGGTACCTGGAGAGAAGTCACTGTACCCTGGAGAACTGCATATGGCAGTCTGCATATGTCACAGGGAATGGCAGATGCATCAGCCAGCCACCAAGCTGTTCACAGAGGGCACTGGGCTGTCACTGTCTTTCTGCCCCGTCAGTCACCTTTCATAAAAACGACAAAATGTCCTTCCAAATCAACTTCCTAGAGAATTCTGACTCCACCCTCTTCTCTCCAATTCCTTCCAGCCTCTGAACCCCTATACAATGGGAGAGCAAACTCAAGTTCCCCAAAGAAGGCTCTTTGGAGTGGAAGGCCCTGCAGATTGAGGAACTGACCAGAAGTTCCGTGCCTGTGGGGAGACAAGGAAAGACCATCTCCTGCTGTTTTTAATCTCAGTAGCCATTTATCCCCAACCTCTCTACCTGACCTAGGACGTCTATCTAGTAGGTGAAACTTCTGGCATATACCCACTTTGCAAACCACTAGCTTCTCCCAGATTCAAAACTAAGAATGTCACCAGGCAGCATCTGGAACCCACAGCAGAGACGACCCCCCCCCCTTTGTTGTAATTCATGCCTTAGTTAGATTTCTACTGCTGTGATCAAACACCACGATCAAAACCGACTTGGGGAAGAAAGGGTTTATTTGCCTTACACATCCAGTCCATCGTGAAGGAAAGTCAGGGCAGAAACTCAGGGAATGAACTAAAGCTGAGGCCATGGAGGGGTGCTGCTTAATGAATAGTTGCTCAGACTGCCTTCTTATACAACTGGGGACCACCTGCCTAGAGATGGCATTGCCCCCAGTGGGCTGAACCCTCCCACATCAATCATTACTCAAGAAAATGCGCCAGAGACCTCCTTACAGGCTAGTCTGTCAGAAGAATCTTCTCAAGTGAGGCTCCCTCTTCCCCGATGACTCGAGCTTGTGTCAAATTGACAAAAAAACAGCACACCCACATACTTGGCGTCCCCACTAAACTATCTGGGTAAGTGCACTGATTTATGATTCCTCTGACCTGTGACCACAGAAGTCCCTGTAACCTTTTCCATGGCATCATGTGTCACCCAGAACAACATGAGTCCGTATCCAGGCCATACACACTCACATTTGGCTCAAAATAAACTGTCTCATTCCCTCTGGGGCCAGAGCTGTGCTGTGCAGACAGGGTCTTTTTTTTTTTTTTTTTTTTTTTTTTTTTTTTACAGCCCCTATACTTTCCTTAATATGCTCACAGAATTATGGCCCCATGTGCTCCTCTCTGACTCAGGACAGGTCAACTTCATTCCCGCTTTGGAGCCACTTCCTTGCGATTGTATCTACCCCTTTTTACCACTAGGCCCTGGTTACGACGTCTTACCCTTGAGGTCAACAGCTTCACCCCAACTCTAAAGAGGCCCCTAATCACTCACCATCTGCTTTGATTTTTCTTTCTGATTTTGTCCCCCGCATCAAAATTAAGTCTTCTTCAATGCCGGATTCCAGGCCTAGAGGAGGGCCTGGCTCACAGAAGATAATCACTTATGGGATATCCTAATTGGATATTCAGGTCTCATAGAATCCACTGAACAGGATTAACTCCGCGGTGGGCTCTAGCTTTATTCTGCCCTCCTCAATCCATTCTCCATGCCACAACCGAGGACAGCTCTCCAGGGAAGCGCTGCAGCCTAGTTAGATGACACAGGGCTCACCGCACACTCAAAGGCCAGTCTCTGTGACAGGAGCACAGGCCCTCACCATCAGCTGCTGCCACACACAGTCTACCCTTTCTCCATCTGTTCTCTGGCCTCGGTCTCCTGCTGTCGGCACACCCAGCTCTCCCTTGCCTCCCGGCCTTGTGCACACGTTCCTCCCCCTCCCACACCCCATAGCAGGCATTCATTTTCCCTCCCTGGGTCTCTTTTTTTACTTACCCTTCAGGAATCCTTAACCAATACTTGCAGCCCCAACCATAGGCTTCCTTAAAACTCTACCCAGGTCAGAGCATGGACTCAGGATGTGTGCCACGATCTGAACTATCTGAAACCTTGCCTGTGTTCTTCTCAAGAGTATTACCCACATCGGGGAAAGGCCTTGCCTTATCCGTTTGAACCACTACCATTAAGCACAGTGTCCACTTAATACTGCAGGTGTCCAGTACATATTTTTTTTAATTTACTTATTATGTATACAGTGTTCTGCCTGCATGCCAGAAGAGGGCACCAGACCTCATTACAGATGGTTGTGAGCCACCATGTGGTTGCTGGGAATTGAACTCAGGACCTTTGGAAGAGCAGGCAATGCTCTTAACCTCTGAGCCATCTCTCCAGCCCCTCTAGTACATATTTACTCCATTTAGTATGCTAGACAAGTTGAGGCCTTTGTAGTCCCTCTAAGTTCTCCACAGAATTTTGTTCAGTGTTATCCACAAAACAGGCTCAACCCTGCTAAAACCTGCTGGCATAGTTTCAGGGCACGTCTGTGACTTCATAGAAGGAAGCTTGCGTGTTGCCAGGGGTTTTGATATAAATATGCCTTGCTTTTTTTCCTTATGATTTGTGTTATTATTTATATATAGTATGCATGTATGTGTGTGCACCTGCCTGTAGGTACAAGTGCCTGTGAGAGGCCCGAAAAGGGAATGAAAAAAATAGCACAATGTAGTACAATGACTACTCTGACTCAGGGAAAAGTCAAGGGTGCCCAAGCATCTTGATGACAGTTTGGTTCTGTAAGATGTGAGCAAGGCCACTCATATACTTTAAAGAACTCGATTCAGTAGTCTTCCTGCCATACTGCTATTAGCATTTAACTTTGGCTACATAGTCCCACAGAGGCATCTTAGTCTTTATCCAAAATAAAGATATTAATGTTCACAAAGAAGCATTATCTGGGGCTGGAGAGATGGCTCAGCAATTACATGTGCTTCCAGAAGACCAGGGTTCAGTTCCCAGCACCCATGTCCGATGGCTCACAAGCTCTTGGAACTTCAGCTCCAGAGGATCTGATACCTTTTTCGGGCCTCTCACAGGCACTTGAAGAAAACAAAATGATATTTGGAGGGTCGACCCTGCCCCTCGACTCTAAGAAAGCGATGGCTTTTCCACAAGTTCATTTGCACTTGCACACACACACACTACTGAAAGTCTGATGCTCCTGATGGAGAGGAGGGCTCCATCTGAGTTTCTTCCTTTCTTTTTGCCTATTGCAATCAACAGACAGAAAAAAATTAACCAAATAAATAAAATTTCCACCATAACCCAGTCTGCACACAGATATATATAATCAAAACAAAAAGTAACAAAACAATCCTCAACCCTCCTCTCTAATATTCCACTGGATTTCACTGAACAGCCTACTATGCCAGTGTCATAACCTGTATTTTGACAAATCGATAGTTTCAAATAACTACATAACACTAAATCGATCAAAAATAACAAATTTCAGCTTTCTTTCTCTCTCTTCTTCCTGTATGTGTATAGGGGGATGGGGACACACAGGCCCATGTATTTGTATCTGTGAGTGGAGGCCAGAGGTTGACCTTGCATGTCATTCCTCAGAAGCTGTGAGTCTTGAGTCTTAGGGGTCAGAGTCTCTCACTGGACCTGGGAGTGCAAGAGTGCACTGCTACACCTGACTTTTTACACAAGCACTAAAGATTCGAACTCAAGGCCTCGCTCTTGTGCAGCAAGCACTTTACTAACTCAGTCATCTCCAGAGTGCTTTCCAGACAGATTCTTACTACGTAGCCCAGGCTAGCCTCAACTCTCAACCCTTCTGCCTGTCTCCCTAGTGCTGGGACAACATGGGTAGCACCATACCGAGGAGAAACTCATCTGATAATACAAATTCTGATGCTATTTTTAAATGATGAACACATAAGTCTTTTTATCCTTGAGTCAAACCCTTCCAAGACCCAGGATTCTTTTCTTTCCTGGGAGGACAAGTTCTCACATAACCCAGAATGGCCTTTGAATGCTCGATCTTCCTTTTTCCACCTGAGTACTGAGATTACAGACATGCAATACCATGCCAGGATAAGAAAGTGGGTTGGATTCTCATGGCTAAACTGTGTGGTCTTGGTCGTTTATCTACATGGCTAGCTCTTGGGAAAACAAATGAGTAGATCATATAATACCTTAATATTGGAAAACCACAAATCATTCTCATGCAGGGTGGCCAGGTAGACAGATGTAAGAAGTCCAATGCAAAGGGCCACGATTCCGCCAACCACAGATGACAGGATCTTCCAGAACCTTCCAGAGGTACAACCTTTTAGAAAAGTGAAACACATCAAACAAGAATGTAGCATTTGGGGGAGGTGAGACAGTGCCATTGTTAAGATCACTCGCTGCTCTTGCAGAAGGCCTGAGTCTGGTTCCCTGCACTCACATCAGGCAGCTCACAACGGCCTGTAATACCAGCTGCAAGGGATCTGATGCCCTCCTTTAGTCTGTGCCCATGGGTGCAACCTTCACAGACACACATAGACAGTTATGAAAAATAAAAATAAATTTCACAGAAACAATATAGCATTGACCAAAAGACAACAAACTAGAAAGAATACAAACACAGGAGATTTAAGGATAATAAGTAAGGGTGAATATCCTAGTAGGAAACAGATTAAGGATATGAATGGGCAATGAACAAAAGGGGAAAAAGGGCCAATAAATGTAACAGAAGAAAACATGTTAAAACTCATTCAATTCTCTAGCATTGACAAAAGAACGAGCTATACTTTAAAAAAATTCTTGGCAAATCTGGAATTTAAAAATGCCAATACATGAGCTGGGGGTGTGGCTTAGTGGTAGGGCACCTTGTGTCACCACTGCAAGAGGGATACATGGTAATGGAGCGGAAAACTGCTTTGGAAGTGGGCTGGCTACCTTTTATGTCAGCTTGACACGAGTTAAGACTCGGCTGACAGGAGGGAACGTTTCTTGAGAAATGGCCTCCACAAGACGGGCTGCAGACCAGTCTGTAATGGAGCTTCTTAATTAGTGATTGATAAGGGCAGGCCCCATCATCATGAGCTGTGTGTGCAACAGCTGGGTCCTGGGTGCTTTAAGAAAGCAGGGCTGAGCAAGCCACGAAGAGCAAGCCAGCAAGAAGCATCCCCTCCAGGGCCTCGGCATCAACTCCTGCCTCCCAGCTCCCGCTCTGTTTGAGTTTTTGCCCTGACTTCCTTTGGTGATAACACTGATATGGAAGTGTAAGCAAAATAGACTCTTTCCTCCCCAAGTTGCATTTGGTCATAGTATTTCATCACAGCAATAGAAACCCTAACTAATACAGAAACGGACTTAAATAAATATCTTAGGGGCTGGAGAGATGGCTCAGGAAGTAAAAGCACTTGTTGCTCTTACAAAGGACTCAGGTTCCATTCCCAGCACTCACATAGTGACTTAAACTGCCTGCAATTCCAGGTCCAGGGAAACCGATGCCCTCTTCGGACCGCCAAGGGCACCAGGCACACGCCTGTGGTGTACTTATGAAAAGGCTCGGGACCTGGTAACGGCAAGCAGCAACTTCCCGAATGGCACATGGACCACACTCAGTTTTGTAAAGCTATATATGACCGCTTGTGGGCAACCACATGGAGACAGTGACATCCAGACAGCAAGATAAACACGATCATCTGTGCTTCTTTCAGGGCAAGGAAGTTGGTAGGAGTAGCTTTTCCTTCTTTTTAAAATGTCTTTAATTTTCAGGGTTGCCTTTTTCCTGACATGATTTCATAAAATGGGCAATCTTCAAAGTTTTTTTTTTCTTTTTTAATTTAAAACAATCCAAAACAGGGCTGGAACAATGACTCAGCAGTTAAGAGCGCTTAGTACTCTGGCAGAGGACCCAGGTTCAGTTCCTACCACCCACATGGTGGCTGGCTCACAACCGTCTGTAACTACAGCTCACAGGGGTCCCTATACCCAAGTCTGACCTCGGAGGGCATCCAGGCACACCAGTAGTGTATACACATACCTGCAGGCAAAATACTCATATGCGTAAAAATAGATAAATAAATCATTAAAAACAAACAAGAAACAACCGAAGGGCTGGTGAGGCAGCTCGGTGAGTAAGGGCATTTGCTGTCAAGCCTGATGACCTGACTTGGATTTCTGCAATCCACAAGGTAGGGAGAGCACAGATTCCTGCTACTTATCCTCGGACCTTCACATGTATACACTGTCAGGCCACCACACATACAAGGTAAATAAATCAATGCAATTTAAAAGAGAAAGACACAAGGCACAATTTAACATGATTTTAACTGTATACCATCGTCAGAAACTACTCCAAATTACCTCACAGGCATTGGCTCCCATCAACTTAGCTGAATGGCCTGACTTTCCAACATAGGCATCTTTTATCTTTTTAAACAGCTTTTTCTGCTACCTATTAGCTCTGGCTGCTAAGAATTCATCTGGCAACAAAGGATTAATTATGTCCAGTACCAAAAATGGCTCTGATGTGTGTGGGGCTTTTCAAGCTTACTTTAAAATGTTTGGCCATGTTTAATTAGAAAATGTGACTGGGGGAGGGGGGGTCACTTAGCAACTGTTCAGCATTATACAAACGTTTCACCAAGTTCTCGTTTTTTTCTCCTCCTCCTCCATCCCCTACCCACCCCCAAAATAAAGCAAAAGAGATAACTTTAGGAATTTGACTGAATACAAAATGTTAAATTTCTTTTTCAAAGACTATAATGAAATGAGACTCAGGCAAGCTAAGGCTGCCTGAATGGTACATATGCACACACAAACCAGACAAGATATTAGGGAAAGAGACAGTCAGGTGGGGCAGGCGAAGTATCAGAGGACCTGATGACATCGCCACCATAAGGTAATCAACAGACAACTTACCAAGGATTCTCATCAAAGCTTTTACTGATTATAGCTGAAAAGCCAATATAATCAAAGCACAATCAGAACGTCTGGGTGCTGGAACAAGTGTCCTTCAGAAGTCTCACCATTTTTTACCTTATTAGATTGTGACATATGCTAATACACAGAAATGAAAGTAATCCAAATGCCGCCTTAGCTCAGATCACCTACCAGATGGCAATTTCTTTTCCAACTTCACATTTTCTTTCGGTGATGGACAACCCTCAGAAACTTCTACGGTTTTTGTCTCTTTTCTTTGCCGGATATACATCATGATGTCAAAGATTCATGTGCATTGTTCTTCTAACCACTCCTACAAACAACACCCAGATAAATGCCCCACGGATATGTCAACACCCTCTTTACCCCAATACACCCTTATGCTCTTAAAGTCGGCTGTCGGCTCAGCAGACCCTCCCATACAAATCTTGAGCAGCCTTTAAAGACACAACACAAATATTTAACTCAACCATATTTCTAAAGCACGGGTTCTCCAGGTACTCCAGGAGTCAGGAATACAGGTGAGACACATGAAGAAGCCCAGCCCTTCCTCCAGGAAGCCATGTTGGACGCTCCAAGTCTTGTGACATTTTCCTCCCCTGAACCCTAACACTAACTATGTGTTATGTTGCGTGACAGTTTTACATTGTTTTTTACAGTTCCTACAGAAAGTAGTGGGTTTGATGCTCCCACAGAACTGACCACGTGGGAGGGATTCCTAGTAAACTTGTGACAGCAAGATTTTTAAGAACTGAAACATTGTTTCAGATACCTTAATTTTAGCACCTGTGTTCTTTGAAACAACCGGGGCTAAGCTAGATGTCTTAGTGTCAAAGACAGCGGGGCTGTGCGAAACAGGGTGGCTGCTCTCCCTGGGGAGCAACAGTGGGTGTAGCTGTGGGAACAGTTACCTAGTTTGGAAGCTGTGAGGGGGAGGCGGGGGTGTCGTGGCGGTGAGTAAGCTGGCACCAGTCCTCACCGCCCCCCAGAACATCTTGCTTCATTCCTCTGAATAATGAATAGCGTTTTACTAATTATCTATTAAAGCCCCGAGGAGTAGCGAGACGCGATTGTTTGGGCAGCTAATCCAACCTGCACTCGAGGTACCAAAGTCTATGTTTACCTAACGGTTGCTCAATGCAACAGAGCAAGCGAACAAGACACACCGCTTTTGTGAAGATTCGCTCATTCAAAAATAATGAGAAGGAACAGACTTAAATGCTGTGCCTCAAAGCACAAGAAACGAAGAAAGTGAGGGAGTTAAAAAAAAAGGTATCTTTTCAAAGTCTTGCAGTCACAGCAGGGATCCCGTCCACCCCCTTGGTGATTCATGTCTTGCTAGCCCTAGGCGGGACAAGGGGCTATAGAGGGCCCATAGTGCATCCACCGTGCCTGTTAAGACAGAAAGTTAACAAACACGCCAGGTGCTAATTATGACACGCGTCTGGACTGCAACAACCCCACGAACCAGGTAACAAAAAGTTGCTCTGGCCAGCGGGACGAAGAGCCTCGGCCAGACTTCAGCTATGGGACCCGCAGGCAATAGCACGACTGCCGATCGGGATGCACGCCGCCACCGTACACCTGGAGCCACTCCCCTGCGCACCTGGCGAGCCCACGGGCGGACCAGGTCCCGGGCAACCCCTGGAACGTCTAGGCACTCGCTCCGGCTCAGCCGTGCTCCCTCCCACGCCCGCCCACGTGTCCCGTAGACGCGGCTTGTCCAGTGCCCTGGCGGCCCGACCCCACAGCCACAGACCTGCGGCCTCAGCAGTCCTCGCGGGAGGCTTGGGATTAGCTAGGAAGCACGCCGGGCACCCAGGCCTGGGGGACGCGCCCGCACCGCGGGAGAGAGTGAGGTGAGGACCCGGAGGATGCAGCGGCCGGCGACTCTGTGAGGCGCGGTGCAAGGCTGGGCCTGGGGGGCGTCTACAGCCCCTGGAAGGGGCGCGCCGGGGAGGCCGGGCCGCTGCTGCTGCATTAATTGGTTCCGGGAGCTGTTCGTCAACTCAAGGCCCCGCCCCCGCCTCCTGCGTTGCCCCGCCCCGTCTCGTGCGGCGCAGACCGGAAGGAAGAGGCGCACTTCCGCTCGGAGGCTTGCTGGCGTGCAAACTAAGGCAGTTCTTAAGCTTGGCTAGTTTCTGTCCTCGGAGGCCCTGCTGTCCGGAGGAATGGTCACCTGGTTTCGGGTGGCTTTGCCAGCTGTACCTCCTTAGTGTCTACTATGTGCCCGTTAGACGTTTAGTGACAACCTGCAGAGACATTTGCGACTCCAAAGACACGCCCTCCCACCCCCAACCCACCCTCACCCATCCCCCTCCCCGTTGTTTGTGCTCTGGGCTTGTTGTGCCCAAGTTGAGACCCCCAGAGAGACCACCACCGGGATCCAGTCACGTCCAGAATGCAAAAGCAGGGTTTATTCAGTGCACAAAATTCAAACCAGCTAACCGGGAGCTCCAAGCCACCACTCAAGGCGCAGCGCGGTGGGGAGAGCTCCCACTCCTCATTTGGGGTTGACATATATAGGCAAAAACCGCAAGCCAGGTTTACTTAGGGTCAAGGGGGTTAGTTTTGCTGACTATAGGGTATGGACTACTTCTGTACACCCTCTTCCTCCTTTAAGCGGCTACTTCTGCTTCTGTGCATGCCCCCTGCCCCCCCCCAGCAGTTATTTTCTTCTCCTGTCTAGATCACAAAGCTGGGTATCCACAGGGGGCTAGCTGCTAGGGACAGTTGGTTTGCATTTTTGCAAAGGTTCCTGTTTCCAGCTAACACTTGATGCTAAAAAGTTTCTTGAACCCAGTGCCTTAACCAGCTCCTGATCAAGCAAAGTTTCTTAAAATTTTCCATGTACTTACAGGCTTTGCTATTCTCCCTAACAGGATCCTCTGATGTTGAGTCCTGGGTGTTAACCTTATCTCTGAATTGCTTCTCCATCTTTTTTCCTCTTTGAGACACGGTCTCGCTTTGTAACTGTGACTGCCCTAGATCTCTCGGCCTCTGCCTTCTGGGTGCTGAGATTAAAAGTAGGCACTACTGTACCCAGATTTTTAGTAATGGATGGCCCTCTGGGATCAGTGCCTATGAAAAGACGGCCTGTCATCTAATTCCAACAAAAATTGCTTCATCCACTCTGTCTTTCTTTGTGATCCGTCTCAGATCTTTTTCTTCTTTAGATATCAACTGTTAATACCAAGAACACACTGCTCAGAATGCTCTCTTATTAGGGTTTTCTTTTTTCTCCCTCTTTCTTAAAGTGATGTGGGTAAAATGTCAGTGCTGTGAGGTGTGTGTCCCTTCAGGGAACAGTATTCAGCTGCTGCCTGATTGCTGAATGAGAAAAAGAAACGGGAAAGGAAAGATGGCTGCTGCTAGGTATGGTGGAGGAGGAAGTTTATTGTAGATGATAAAAGGGAGAACACAGAGGAAGAGTCCAGACTGGTCATGACCCTGAGCCGTGGGAGGAGGCGGGGAGGAGAGCCAGGTGTAGCAGCCATGAGGCCCAAAGGCACAGAAAGAACAGGTAACCAAAATGGTTGAATTATATAAGGAAGGGCAGCCTGGCCCCCTGGGCTGGAAAGTTCAGGGTAGAGGGCAGGTATGCCACCCAGGAGGGCCCTGTAACAGGTAGGGACAGAGGGATACAGGAAGAACCTGGCAGCCAGGTCAGCTTTGATCTATTGAACAGGCACCCCAGCCGTTTATCTGGATTTGAAACCTAACAATTTCTATAACATGAAGCAAGAACTGTCCTAAGAACATCACGTTGTAGCCCTTCTCATAAGTATAAGGCGCCTACTGCTGAGAGCTGGAGTCTCAGGTTTGCATGGAGCATGCCTACAGTCTCAACACTGAGAAGGTTGCAGCAGGAGGATGGCAAATCCAACTCTTGCCTGGGCTGCATCCAGAGACACACAATACTGTCTTTCACAAACATACGACAAGGTAAAGAGTTATAATGAAGCAGAACAGAAGATGGGGAAAATTATGGGGAAAGGAAAAGGGATTCCCCCATCCCATCCCAGGTCTAGAGGAAGCCTCTCAGGAATTCCAGCACACAACACTTGCTGTAAACTAAAGGCTGCAGGCATAGAAATAATATTCCTCTCATGGAGAGCTATCTTATTTTTAAATAGCAATCAACCTTTGTTTGGGTCTCATTCATGTCCCCCCCCCCCCCACATCTGGGAATCTCAAGGAAGACTCTTAACATTTGTTTACAGTAAAGATATCCTACCTTAGGGCTGCAAAGATAGCTCAGCAGTTAAGAGCACTTGCATTTTTCTGATGGCTAAGGATGCTGAGCATTTCCTTAAGTGACTTTCAGCCCTTTGATATTGTCTGTTGAAAGTTCTCTGCTTAGGTCTGTATCCCATTTTTTTCTTTTATTGGATTATTTGTTCTTTTGATGTCAAGGTTCTTAAGTTCTTTATATATTTTGGAGATCAGTCCTCTGTCTGATGTGGGGTTAGTGAAGACCTTTTCCCAATCTGTAGGCTGCCATTTTGTCTTGTTGACCATGTCCTTTACTTCACAGAAGCTTCTCAAGACAACTCTGAGATTCCATCTTACACCTGTCAAAATGGCCAAGATCAAAAACACTGATGACAGCTTATGCTGAAGAGGATGTGGGGTAAGGAGAATGCTCCTCCATTCCTGGTGGGAATGCAAACTTGTACAGCCACTTTGGAAATCAGTATGGTGATTTCTCAGAAAATTAGGAAACAGTCTACCTCAACACCCAGCAATACTGCAGTTGGGAGGGGGGTGGCTGGAGAGATTGCTCAGTGGTTAAGAGCACTGGCTGCTCTTCTAGAGGTCCTGAGTTCAATTCCCAGCAACCACATGGTGGCTCACAACCACCTGTAATGAGATCTGATGCCATCTTCATACGTGGAGGCATACGTGGAGGCAGAATGTTGTATACATAATAAATAAATAAATCTTTAAAAAATACTGTTGTTGGGTACATTTTCAAAGGATTCGCAATCATACCACAAGGACATGTGCTCGACTATGTTCATAGCAGCATTATTTGTAATAGCCAGAACCTGGAAACAACCTAAATGCCTCGCAACTGAAGAATGAATAAGGAAAATGTGGTACATTTACACAATGGAGTATTACACAGTGGTAAAAAAAAAAATACCGACATCTTGAAATTTGCACGCAAATAAGTGGATCTAGAAAAAACAATATTGAGTGAGGTAACCCAGACCCAGAAAGACAAATATACTATGTACTCACTCATAAGTGGCTTTTAGGCATAAAGCAAAGAAAAACCAGCCTACAGGCCACCCAGAGAAACTAGACAACAAAGAGTACCATAAGAGAGACATACATGAATCTACATAGGAAGGTGAAAAGACAAGATCTCCCAAGTAAATTGGGAGCATGGGGGTCATGGGAGAAAGTAAAGGGGGAGAGGGGAGGGAGGGGAGTGTAGAAAAATGTATGGTTCAATAAAAACAATTTTAAAAATGCAAGGAATAAAAGGATACTCGCTGCTGTTGCAGAGGACCCAGGTTTGGTTTCAGAAAACTCACAAACATCTGTAACTACCATACCAGGGGATCTAATGCCCTCTTCTGATCCCACAGGGCATCAGGTATACATGAGGTGCACATACTTGCAGGAAGAACACTCAAAAAATATAAGGTGGACTGTTGAGATGGCTAAGCAGTTAAGAGCATTGGCTGTCCCTCTGGAGGACCTCTGTTAGATTCCCAGTACTCATGTCCTGGTAAATCCTGTTCCGGGGATCTGATGCCCCTTCTGGCCTCAGTGAGCACTGCATGCACATGGTGCACAGCCGTATAGGCAAAATACTTCTATACATAAATCTTTTCAAAATTTTCATAAATAAAAATAAGTCTTTAAAAAAGTATTACCTTGGGTGGTAGCCTCAGATATGAAGAAAACTCAGCACAACCTGAGATATTCATATGCTCTATGCAGCTGGAGTCAGTGTGGGTGTCTGTACAGATTACGTAAGTGGTTGGCTCCTAGGTTTCTGACTTGGGCAATCAGGCCAGTGGGATGCACCAAAAGGAAAGCTGGCTTGGGACTTGGTACAACTTAAAGGGGCGGGGGGGTTTTCTCCTAGGTAGAGGCAGTTCTGCCCAGGATCAGTGCTGATATCAGTTCAAGCTCACCTGGCACTGGTCAGTCATTACCTGGCTGGCAAGGGGCTGGCTAGAGGTCATTGATGCTCACAAGGCTTTTCTCCACAGGTGGTTGGAATTGCCTCAAGACATAAGCACTGGAATCTGAGGCTCCTGAGGTGCCTACGGTAGAGAGAGTGCAGTGAAGAGCAGAGGCAGTCATATCCTGATGGCTAGGACTTGCGGAAAGGAAATGGCAGCGAAGCACAGCCTTCTTCCTTTTTCATGGTCACCCAATCTGGGCCTGGGTCTGGGGGGTGGAACCATGCACCTTCAGGGCAGGTCCTTCACACTCAGTGAATCCTTTCTTAAGGATACACCCTGAGATGTGCTTTATCATCGCCCTCCATGCACTCCTGCTTCTTTTCTTCCTGTCCACCTTGCAGTGAGCGGTTCTTTCCGCACATCCTACTGCCATGATGATGCGCTACCGCCAAGGACTGTCAACAGACACACAGAACCACGAGTCAAAACAAGCCCTTTCCTCCCTAAAGCTGTCCTGTCAGGTATTGTGGTCACAGTGGTGAAAAGCTAACTCAGACAATATCCTTATGTTGTCTGTCCCATGGGGCTAGGGCACAGGATAGATAGTCCAGTGTTAGCCTTCTGCTGGATTGCTCGCTTAAGAGAGAATTTCAGGGGTTATATTGAGGCTACTCCAACAGCCTGTGGAGAGAGCCCTGAGAGTAGCAACTGGCCTCTAGCCAGCCGCCTGCTGGTCATGTAATGAGTTATTGTGTTAGCACATCAGACAGCTTAGGTCAGCTTTGGCTGATAGCAGGATTGATTCTGGGCAGAACCACCTTTGATCATCACTATCACACATCAGAACTCTGAGGGCAATAGATACATGTTGTTGTTGTGAGGGGGTAAGCTTTGGGAGGGGCATATTGCTGTAGAATATTATTTTAAGATGTGTTACCTTTGTTTATGCTGTGGAATATTTGTTTAATGATGCAAAGATGTGTTACATTTTTATGTTACATTTGTTTAACTCTGTGAAGCTGTGTTATTTTCTTTGCCTATTTAAAACACATAGTTGGTCTAACAAAGAGCCAAATGGCCAATAGGAAGGCAGGAGAAAGGATAGGCAGGGCTGACAGGGCTGGCAGGGAGAGAGAATAAATAGAAGGAGAAATAACGGGAAAGAGATCAAGAAACAAGAAAAGAAGGAGAGGAGGACACCAGAGGCCAGCCACCCAGCCAGACCCAGATAAGAAGGAAAGAAAAGATACAGAAATAGAGAAAGGTAAATGCCCAGAGGCAAAAAGATAGACCGGATAATTTAAAGTTAAGAAAAGCTGGCAAGAAACAAGACAAGCTAAGGCCAGGCATTCATAAGAAAGAAAATTCTTCATGTGTGATTTATTTGGGAGCTGGGTGGCTTCCAAAGAACAAGGAACTGAAAGAGTAAAGAAACAACAGCTACAGTGTATTATACGGATATACCAATACAATACAAATCACCCACATGGATATGCCATGATGTATATATCCTCACTGAGCTAGACATCTAGATTGTTTCTGATATATTATGTGTATGTATGACTGTGCACTACATGCATGCCTGATGCCCCAGGAGACCAGAACAGGGTATTGGATCTTCCAGAACTGGAGTTACAGATGGTTCTCAGCCACTACGTGGGAGCTAGGAGTCAAACGTGGGTCTCTGCCAGAGAAGTGAGGGCTCTTAACCACTGAGCCACCTCTCCAGTCCCTGGCTTTTCATTGTTTGCTTTTGAGACAGGGTCTCTATAGCTCCGGCTGGCCTGGAACTGTCTTTGTATACCAGGTTAGCCTCCAAGAGATCCACCTGCCTTTGCTTTTCCAGTGCTAGAATTAAAGATATGTACCACTATACCCAGACGGTTTCTGGTTTTATGCTGTTTTAAGCAATGCTGTAAGAACATTCTTAGATATATATAATTCTTTAGGAAATGTTTCTAGAAATAGAGTTGAAAGAACTCATGTTCTAATTTGTGATAAAAGTTGGCAAACTACATCCCAAAAGAATGAACACTTCCATTACTTTAATTTTTATTACCAGTTTGTATTACAGCTAGGATTTCTCTGTACTTTTGCCAACAGTGGACACATTTAATCTTTGCCAATGTTAAATGAAAAATAATATATCATTATCTTATGGGATTTTGAGGGATGGGGGATGGCCTGCTGGGGATAACACACGAGACTTTCTGCATGCTGGGCAAATGCTCTACCATCTATTTACAGTTTTACTCCTCAGTGTTTCATTTCTGCGGCAGGATCTTAGTAGCACAAATAATAAAAATCCAGACCTGAAGATCAGTAAAGCAGAACAGCCAAGCCACTAGAAAAGTCTTACCTCTACCAAGGCTGGGTGACTGCAGACTGAGCCCTGAGCCTCTGTCTCCTCCCATTTTATATTCCCCTTTAGTGCTGGGATTAAAGGTGTGTGACTTCTAAGTACTGGGATTAAAGGTGTGAGACACCCCCACCTGGATCTGTTTCTATATTGGTCTTGTGTAGCCCAGGGTGGCCTTGAACTCACAGAGCTCCATCTGCCTCTGTCTCCCAAATCCTGGGATTAAAGGTGTGTGACACCACTGCCTGACCTCTAGTGACTTAGTCTTGCCCTCTGATCTTCAGGCAAACTTCACTTATTAAAACATAAATATCACTATATTTCCCATTTTGTCTAAAATAAAAAGAAGGCTATACATAATATAAGAAAAACTATATATAATAAATACAATAACTATATACAATATACACTTTCTATCATAACTTGCTTTCTACATCTGGTAAACAAGGAAAACTATAATTATAACTATCTAGTCTTCAACTCCCTCAGAGACCCAAGAAGGAAATAATATTAACCGAGTAAGCAGGAAATACGAACAAGCAACTTCTGAAAATAGTGAGAAATGACAGAAACAGTTGGCTGCCTGGACAGTCACCCAAAGTTCCTCTGAAATGTTAGGGTATCCATCTTCAGCCTAAAGGGTTAGAATATCTGACAGACTTTTTTGTGAAGCAAGGTTTTTGAAGGACTGTTCCCCTTGTCTAGGCAAGGTTTGCCAGTCACTCTCTTTTGTGTCCTGTTTGCCCAACTAGAACAGCATACTGTCAGCAGTTGAAGCAAGGGCACTTTTTTGCCCAGTGGCTAACTATTGCCACAAAGAAAAGTGAACTATATATGGAGTTTCTTCAATACCCATTATCTTCTCTGAAGTAGATTGGTGCTGCCAGGAACAGACATTTCTCATTGTCATTTAAAAAAATGAGCCTGTGTTATTAAAACATCTCAAATGACATATTCTGTAGATCTCTGAAGTGTTTGAGGATGATCTGTCTATCCTAAATATATCTGTTTGACCTTGAAAACATACCTTTTGTGACAAGTTCGATTGTAATAGGTGACTAATTACTAATCTGTATTTCCTTATTATCCTAAACAGTTGGTAATAATTACTTTCATGGACTAGAAATTTGCATTACATTGTTAAATGAGTTATATAGGTGAAACATCTTAAACAAGATTAGAAACATATGTACAGCATGTTTTAACAATATTAATCTCAAATTTGTATCAACATATAAAATTTATATATAATATACAGGGCAGGCAGCTACAGAAAGATCAAATCGAACTCTAAAGGATATGTTAAATAAACAGAAGGGATGAAAAATACACCCAGAAATAGATTGCATAATGCTTTGTTAACTTTGAATTTTCTAAATGCCAGTGAGAAAGGAACAACAGCTGTGGAGAGACCTTGGATAGTAGAAAAGACAACAGAATTAAATCAGCCAATATACTTTAAAGATGTCCTGACCTCAGAATGGAAACCAGGTTATGTGTTATGTTGGGGAAGGAGTTTTACTTTTGTTTCTACAGGAGAAGAAAAGCTTTGGATACCATCAAAATTGATGAAGATTTGATTTGGACAAGAGACACTGCTTAATTAGAATAGATGATAATTCATTAAGCACCATGTCCATTTAATCAAAACTACCTGTAAAACTAACAGATGCTTTTCATTTGATCAGATATTACTTGCCAAAAGAGAATTTCCCCAAAATTGGGGTTGGGGAAGGGTTTTGTTTCTATCTCAAGTCCTGGCTAGATAATTTTCTTGGCTTGTTACCACATGATAGAAAAGTCTTTTTTTAAACCTTTACTATTGACTTGATTTTTTATGTAATCTTAGGCCTTCAGCACATTTCCAACCAACAGTTGATCGATTTCTGCATTACCTTGTGCTAGAGGACCTGGCAAACCCATATGGGATTGGATATGTGTTATGTATATGGGATGATGCCTATTCTTGATTTCATCTTGTAACTAAATAAATAACGAAGTCAATTCTGTATCATCTGGTATAAATTCAGTGGTTTCAGTATGCAAACAACTCTTTCTGCATATTGTGAATTGGTACTATTGTTGAGAGGTTTTTAAAAATTCTTTAGTACCATGAGAATAGCATATAATCCTGACTTTTGGACAGAATCATAAGGACTTTGAGCAACTTTACTTAAATTTTCTGATTTTTAGCCTACCTTTCCTGATTTATTTGCCTCAGTATAGAATGTAAAGGCTCCAGTTATTGGCGTGTCCCATACAATGTGAAAAAAGATCCAGTTAGTTCTCTTTACAAGTTGAATTCTCTTGTTTTTGGGATAGTTGTTGTTAATTTCTCCCAAAAAATTACTACAACCTCTTTGCCATGGTTTACTTTCTTCCCACAATTTGTCGATTTTATCATTATTAAAAGGTACTATAATTTCTGCTGGCTGTATTTCAGCTAATTGATGAAGTCTCAATTTTTTTTTTTAGAATTAACTCAGAGACCTTTTCCATGTAAGTTTTTAATTTTTTACTCAGTTTATGTGGTAAAAAGATCCATTCTAAGATAATATCTTCCCTCTGCATTAAAATTCCTGTAGGGGAATCTTCAGAGGATAATATGATCAGAAAATGCAGTTAAGATTCAGATCCACACGATCCACATGTGCCTTCTGTAATTTCTCTTCAATTAAAACCAATTCTCTCTCAGCTTCAGCTGATAATTTCCTGGGACTGTTTAAGTCCTTGTCACCATCGAAGGTTTTGTTTAAATTAATCAGGTCATCAGGATCTATCCCAATAGTGGACCATAGCTGGGAAATGTCTCCCAGCAATCTTTGGAAGTCATTAAGAGTCTGCAATCGATCTCTCCTAATTTGCAACTTTTGGGGTCTAATTTTTTGTAAACCTATTTTATAGTCTAAGTAATTAATAGAATCTCTTCTTTGTATTTTTTCAGGA
The DNA here is from genome assembly GCA_004026605.1 of Ondatra zibethicus. NCBI lineage: Eukaryota > Metazoa > Chordata > Mammalia > Rodentia > Cricetidae > Ondatra > Ondatra zibethicus. The sequence continues at coordinate 23,909 of PVIU01013865.1, read as the reverse complement.
GCAATTTGTAATCCTCAAAAGGCAAACTTTCTTTTCTTCTTCAAACATTCTTTCTAAAGAATGTACATTTGAATCAAAATGTCATCCATGTAATGGTAAACTATAGATTCAGGAAATTGCTTACATATCATTTCCAATGGCTGACTAACAAAATATTGGCACAGGGTGAGGCTATTTAACATTCCCTGTGGTAGAATCTTATGTTGATATCATTTTGCAGGCTGAGAATTATAAGTAGGCACCATGAAGCCAGATTTTCTCTCTCTTTTTGTTGTAAAGGTATAGTGTACCATTACACTCCTGTATATATTTATAAGTAAAGGTGATGATTTCAGGGTTGTTAAATTTTTTTTTTTGCTATGATCCTTTGTTGTCCTGATCAGGTATTTAGTCTCTTGTGAAATTATAATTTATTTACTGTGAGTATATAATTACTGTTTGTCATATACATCACAGATAGTGTGTCATCATTATATTACCTATTGTGTGTCTTTTGCTATGTAGGAGTTTCCTAAGCGTATATGTATAAATCTGTCATTTATTTATTTATTTCACATGTATTGGTGTTTTGCCTGCATGTATGTCTGTGTGAGGGTGCCTGGTTCCCTGGGACTGGAGTTACACGCAATTGTGAGCTGCCATGTGGGAGCTGGGAATTGAAGATGTGTCCTCTGGAAGAGCAACCAGTGCTCCAAACCCCTGAGTCATCTCTCCAGCCCCTAGAAATCTGTCATTCTTATAGCTCACAATGTGTATAAGTTCTCTCATTTCAAAATCGCTTTTTCTTCAGTACTTTTTTTTCTAGTATTTTGAGTACAGAATTATTTTTTGGGGGTGTGATGGTGGTGGTGGTAGTTCAAGACAGGGTATTATCAGGTGTAGCCAAGGCTGGCCTGGAACTCACTCTTTAGACCAAGTTGGCCTCAAACTCAGAGATCTGCCTGCCTCTGCCTCCCAGTTACTGAAACTTTTTACTATGGAATGAGAGATCTCACATCATCCTTTTTTAATTGTACAATTATTTCACGACCCTTTCTCTGATGGTCTAAATTAGATTGCATAACAAATTCTCATGGTTTTCAGCAGGTTTGTGAAATTTTGAATTATTTTTAAATCCAAATTATGTTCTCTTTTTAAAAAGAGTTTATTTATTTATCTTATTGTGTGTGCATGTGTGTGTATGCAGTACCCATGGATGGCAGAAGAGGGTGATGGATTTCCCCCAGAACTAGAGTTATAGGCAATTTTGAGCTGCCAATGGGTGCCCCAAACCAAACCTGGGTCCTCTAGAAGAAGAACAAGTGTTCTTAACCACTGAGCCATTTCTAGGCCCTCTTTAAATTCTCTTTAAAAAGAACCAAGAGTGCATGCATATAATCCCAGTACTTCAGAGGATAAGGCAGAAGTATAGATAGAGGGCTGGAGAGATGGCTCAGTGATTAAGAGCACATACTGTTCTTGCGGAGGACTAGAGTTAGGTTCCCAACACCCACATCAGCTGCTCAAAGCCACCTACAACTCTAGTTTCAAGGCCCTGGGAATCCTGTTTAGTCTCTGAGGGTACCTGCATTCACACACTCTTCTTCCCACACCCATAATTTAAAAGTAATAATAAATTTAAGTGAAAACAAAAATGAAACAAACAAATAACAAAAGCTGGGGATGTAGTTAATTGATATTGTCCCTGCGTATCTTCACAAGGCCATGAGTTTCATTCCCTGCACCAGCGAGAAAGACCCGCATGGCAGTGGCACAAGACGGAAAGCACTGTCTCTTTGTAGAAGAATGCTCTTTGAAATCTGAGAGAGCAATAGACTTTTAAGCATGGCAAATAGTTCAGCCACTCTGTATATTGTTTCAATAAACTTTATAATCATCTTCCAGGTTCCGTGAAACAATTCATGTTAATTGTTATTACAATTGAATAAAGCACATAGACGTGTGGGGGAAATGTGGCTCTCACAACACAGCATCATGACAGGAGCATATATGTAGTTCAAGACAGTTTGGCCCAGGACTGTCAAGACAGCTCAGCAGTTAAGAGCACTTGCTGTTCTTGCAGAGGACCTGGGTTGGGCTCACTGTCCTTTCAGGTCTCCACCTCCCTAGTGATGGAATTACAGATGTGTGTCCCCCCCATACCTGCTTTCCAGTGCCTTCATAACACTGGAAACACATAGAATGTTGCTCTACCCCGGAGCCACACCCAAGCCCCTCACTCAGGAATTCTAGGCAGGGGCGCTACCACTGAGCCACACCCAAGCCCCTCACTGGGGGATTCTAGGCAGGGGCTCTACCACTGAGCAGTGCTCCCAGCCCTAATACTTATTTCTAAAGGAAGTCATATGATGGCCTCCGAGCTTTGCCAGTGCTCACAGATCATGACATAATTGAATGGGAACTGACATTGTCCTGATGTCTCCTTTCCAGCCTCATTTTCCATCTAATCTGACTTCACTTCTCTGTGAGAGTCTGTAGCCAGGCATTTTGAAATAACTGTTAATGTGTTTCTCTTCCTTTGTAAATTTTGTATTAATTAGATTCAGAATGGGTTAAAGCTGAATTACATGGGCAGATTGGCATAGGTATGCATGCCATTAGCTAAGGGCGGGTCTGGGCAGAGTTGAGTCCACAAGCTTTGAAGTGCCAGTTTTGTTTTGTTTTCTTCCTTCACACATGCTATTCTTCTTACCTTGACTTCTCTGTGCCTTTTTTTTTTTAAATTTCCATCTCCATGGTTACCTCCTACACTTCTTTTCATTTTCAGGGCTGGAATCAGTATGGTGTGTTTCTGAATGAGGGGCAAGAATAATCCAACTACCTGACTGCAGGAGATGCTGCTGCTCGGTTGCGTAAGCTGCTCAAGGGTGATGAGTCCCACTTGTTCGCGCTTCTCATTAATCGGTGGTCATGGCTGGTCCTTCCAGCTTGTTTCTCAGGACCTACTTGGGTGTCGCTCCCTGTGCAACAGATAGGTATGGTGCTGAGACCCGGAGGGAAAGTCTCCCTGGTCACAGATGTGTAGGCATATTGTCATGCTTCAGATTTGTTTTGAGTTCTCTATAGGACAAAGTAGAACTTTGAGGTGGAAATGGATGCTTCTACAACTCTCAAGTCCAGATATTTTATCATCCCAATGTAGCACTGAGCTAGATTTTCACTAACATTCTTCAGTTGTTCCCCTAAATTCTTGAGAGCCCCTGGATGGCGATGAGCTTGTCTGAAGGTGGCTTACTTCTCCCCCTCTCCCTCTCCTCCTTTCTTCCATTGCATTTATTTAATGTGGGGGGGCGGCAGTCAGAGGATAACTCGTGGGAGTAAGTTCTCACCTTCCACCACGTGGGTTCCTAGGATCAAACTCAGGTTGCCAGGCTTGGTGGTGAGTTGTTATAACATACCTAGCCATCTCAGGCCAGAGACAGGGTCTCTCAGTCAAATTCCAAGCTCACCCATCCAGCTAGCTTGCTCTGTGGCTCCCCTCTCAGATTTCTGAGCACTGTAATTCCAGGAAAGCCACTGTGCCCACCGTGGGTTCTGAAGATCCTAACACCAGTCTTTATGATTGCTGCTTGCAGGGCAAGAGCCTTAGCCAATAACCGTTTCCCCAAACCCCAAATGTGGTTATGGCCTCTCTGACCACTTGTGTATCTTTTGCGGAGAATGTCTACTGAAGCTCTTTGACAATATTGAAGGTAGGCTAATGGGAATTCCCCTGGCGCTGATGGGCCGCCATGCTTTCAGCCATGTCTCATCACCACAGTGTTTTCACATGTCCCTAGAGCGACAGGAGAGGCTGAGACCCAAGTCTAGCCGAGCAGCCACATGCTCAGCTAAAAGGCACACCCACTTTGGAGGCCAGAGAGATGACTCAGAGCTTAAGAACACTGGCTCTTCTTCCAGAAGATCCTTGTTTGGTTCCCAGCACCCACGTGGTGACGCTTAACAACTCCAGTTCCCAGGGATCTGATGCCCTCTCCTGACCTCCAGAGGCGGTGCATATACACGGTACACAAACATACATACAGGCAGATCCTCAGAAACATAGAATACATACATATGCACATGCTCATATAAAATCTCACCCCCGGGGATCAATAGCAGTTGTATTGTAGTTACATACCAGTGAAAACTGTTGGGTACTGTATTTGCTTTTACTTTTACATAGCTCTGACCAAACTATCAGAAAACAACAGGGCAGGAAGGATTTATTTAGCTCAGAGGTTCAAAGGGTTTAGACCATGGTGGCTTGGCCTGGTTAGATCATCATGGCAGGAACAGTGAATGGAGGCTAATTTTCTTTACCTCAAAGTGAACAGGAATCAGAGAGCCACCATGGAACTGGAGATTACAGAGAACCTTCGAAGTTCGAGTCTCAGTGACCTATTTTTTTCCAACTAGGCCCCATCTCCCAACACTTCCAGGGCCTCCCAGTGTTTCCAGAACTTCCCTAAATAGCAACACGATCTGGAGTTCACCACAAGTTCCTTGGGAGACATTTCATAATCAAACGCTGACAGGCACTTCTGTGCAGACAGAAATTTGTAAAATAGGTTCCAAAAGTCAGAAGGAAAGATTTAGAAATTTTCACCATGAAGAGTTGGTACATGGGGATAGGGGGATGGGGCATCTGTTAAGAGTACCGACTGCTTCTGCAGAGGACCAGCGTCCAGTCCCCAGCACTCATGTTAGGACACTCACTGCCACCTGCATGGCCAGCTCCAGAGGATTCAGTGCTCTCCTCTGGCCTCTATGGATATTGCACTCACATGTGCATACCTACATGCATGCCATGCACACACACACACACACACACACACACACTAAATCAGACAGTGCAGAGATGGCTCAACGGTTAAGAGCACTTGCTCCTCTTTGAGGGGACCTGGGTTTGATTCCAAGCATGCACATGGCAGCTTGGGACTGTCTCTAACTCCAGTTCCAGGGATTTGATGCTCTACCCTGAACTCTAAGGTCACTAGGCATCCATATGGTGCACAGTCACACATAAAGACAAAATATCCTCACCCTACACAAAATAAATAATAATTTAAAAAATCTTTAAAAAGATTTGGTACATGAAGAGATAAGTGTGTTTAATTGATTTAAACAATATGCAGTGCATAAATGCAGCAAACATTTCATAGTATAATTTTATGTGCTTTTTTGGGTACCAGTTATAAATTCTATACTGTGGAAGAGAAGAATTGGTGTGGTAGAAAATAACTATCAGATTGTCTCCCCCAATTCAAGTGGAAAACATTTTCTACTGAAGGCCAAGGTCAAATGTTTTTGTGTGATGTACACTAGTAGTCTTGTTTCTTCAACTCTTTGTTAGCATCTTAAGCAGTGTGATTAATAAAGCTATTGTGTGGAAATGGCTTCGAACGAAAGAGCAGAGCCAAAATAACCAAATACCAGTGAATGGTCCAATGTCAATCTAAAAATGATTGGTTATCTAATTTGGTATGAAATGCAGACTCTCTCATTGTACATGTTTTTATTTTCATGGAAGAATAGACATTTCCTCAGCATCAGTTCTAAAAGTACTACCACTGACCCATGCCCCCAGCCCCTCACTTGGGGATTCTAGGCAGGTGCTCTACCTCTGAGTCACACTCCAGCCCCTCACTGGGGGATTCTAGGCAGGTGCTCTCCCACTGAGCCACTATTCTAGGCAGGGGCTCTACCTCTGAGCCACACCCCAGCCCCGGCCCAGAGAGAGGTAGGTGCAGGAGGCCTGCAGGTGCAGGTTGACCAGGCAGTTCACAGCAGCCTCCACTTCGGTGGAATAATTCTGACGAGCCTGGGAGGTCATGGCTGAGACACAGTCTGAGCTACCCACAGAGAGACGGTGCTGGCTGGTCCTAGGAGCTGAAGGCGGTGAGAAGATGGTCCCAGAGGCTACAACTGGAGAGGATGAGGGGCAGTGGAAGCTGACAAAGGGAGGCCCTGGATCTCTTCCGTCCAAACACTGTGGAAGCAAGACACAGATCCATGGGCTCTCCCAGGGCCGCCATCCTTCAGGTATTTCCTACAAGGCATGGGGACATCTCCATCTTGGTTCTGCACTTTTTGTTTCCACAGAAGTGGAAACAAATGCTACCACTGTAGGGTTTTGATTGAATTATGTATCTTTTCCTTTGTACTTCTCTTCCATACACTCTCTGTTTGGTGTATTAGATATGTCCCTGTTGTCATGACAGAAGAAAGGGTTTACGGGCATTACAGTTCCAGAGGGATGAGTTCATCACTGTGCGGAGGTAGAGCAGCAAGTGGCAGGCATGGCAGCGGAAGCAGGAAGCTGAGAGCTCCCATCTTCAAATGCAACCATGAAGCAGAGAGAGCAAACTGGAAATCATGTGAGTCTTTAAACCACCAAAGTCCACGTCCAGTGGTATATGTCCCCCAACAAGGCCATACCTCCTAAACACCCCCCAACAGTGCCGCCAGCTGGGGTCTAAGTGCTGAAATACATGTGCCTATGGGGGACAATCCCATTCATTCAGCAAGGTCTAACATAGCTGGGAAGTATTGTTAAGTTCTGCCCATTTAATATTTTTTTCATTCTTTGCCAGTTTCATTCACAGATATGATGAACGTTAGTTGTTTCCTCTCTCACACCCTGCCTGCCCCCACTGAAGCCATTCTTGATTTCAACAAGCTCTCCTCATGTCTCCTTTTGGTCTGTGACACAGTGAGTTCATCAGATCTACTGACACGAGTGTGGGAGCACAGGCAACCATCAGTGGCTACGCTACCGAAGAAACTGTATCACCCCACCCCAGCAGCCATCACTGCTCTTCCCTCAGCCATGATGAGATGCTGACAGGCCAAACCTTGCCTGTTAACCACCGCTGTGGTGAGTCCACGAAGGGTGACTTCCTGTCCAGAAGACATCTCTGGCTGCACATCTCCTTGCACTCTAACACTTTTTTCCCCCCTGACTCTTCTGCAACATTTCCTGAGCTTTGAAGGAGGTGATCCAGCTGTCCTGGGACAAGGACATAGCATTCCACTCTCTTTTATTCTCAGCATTCCGGACAGTGATCAACCCCTTCCCATTGCAATAGAAGGCTTCTCAGATGAAGACTGGGGATCCCCCTAATCTCACATAGAGACCTAGAGGTTGGGACTGAAGTGTTGGTGGTAACCCACCTTGATAGTGAACAAGAGCTGGGAATTCTCTGTCCTTTTGATTTTTTTTTTCTGTTTTGAAGATTTATTTAGTCTGTATGTGTGTGCCATGTATTTGCTGGTGACTGTGGAGGCCAGAAGAGTGTGCTGGGTACTCCTGGAATTAGAGTGGTTGCTGGGACCCGAGCTCTAGTCCTCTGACAAACCAGCAAGAGCTCTTAACTGTTCAGCTATCTATCAAGCTCCTCTCCCCCGCCCACTTTTAATCTTTTAAGTGTATGTGACATCCATAGATGATGGTTAAACACAGGGTTGATTTTTAAAAATAAGATTTATTTTTATCTTATGTATATGGGTGTTTTGCCTACATGTATTTCAGTGTACTATGTGCATGAGATTCACAGAGGTAACAAGAAGGTATTGGATTCTCTGGAACTGGAGTTACTGATGGTTATGAGAAGCCATGGAGGAACTCAGGTCCTCAGGAAAAGCGGCCAATCCACCTCCCCCGCCCGATTTAGCTTTCTTTCCTCCCTCTGACATGTCTGACTTGATCACTAGGTCCTTTGGTAGACCATGGAACACCATCCCCAGCCTGCAGTTCACTATTCTGCATTAACAGGTTGGCACCAGTGTCCTGCTGAAGAAATGACCTCTTTCAAGGTTACACTGACGTCCCTTAGAGACTTTGCACAGCCTGGGAGGGAACGTTGTGTGTGTGTGCTGGATCCCCTAGAGGATGCCTTTCCAACCATTGATTCCACACTTGTTGAAATTTTTTTCTTTTTTTAAAATTTATTTTTTAAAACAGTCTTTTCTCATTTTTCATATCAATTCCAGTTCCCTCTCCCTCCCCTCATCCCACTCCCCCATCTTCCATCAACGCCACCCACCCATCCACTCCACTTTGAGTCAGGACCAAGGCAGTATCTAGGGCTTCAAAGAGAATGGGATCTAAAAAGCCAGTTCAAGCACTAGGAATAAACTCTGGCCCCACTGCCAGTGGCCCCACAGTCTGTCCCAGCCACACAACTGTTATCCACGTTCAGGGGCCTAGTTTGGGTCTATGCAAGTCCCCCCACTGTCAGTCTGGAGTCAGTGATACCCCACTAGGGTCAGGTCAGATGTCTCTGTGGGTTTTCCCATCATGGTCTTGACCCCTTTGTTCGTAGTATTGCTCCTCCCTCTCTTGGACTGGACTCTGGGAGCTCGACCCAGTGCTTAACTGTGGATCTCTGCATCTGCTTCCATCAGTTGCTGGATGAAGTTTCTATGACAACAATTAGAGTAGTCATCAATCTGATTATAGGGGAAGATCAGTTCAGGTACCCTCTCCACTATTGCTTAGGGTCTTAGCTGGGGTCATCCTTGTGGATTCCTGGGAATTTCCCTAGTGCCCGGTTTCTTGCTAGCCTTGCTAGCCCCATAATGGCTCCCTCAATCAAGATATCGCTTTCCTTGCTCCCCGTTTCTGTCCTTTCCCCATCTCGGCCATCCCATTCCCTCATGTTCTCCTCCCCACTCCCTTCTCCTCTCTCCTTCCCTGCAACTTTTTTCTTTTAAGACAAGGTTTCACTATGGAGCCTTGGCTGGCCTAGAACTCTCTATGTAGAGCAGGCTGGCCTCAGACTCATAGAATGTATTTTATATACTCTTCAACGACTATACCACCGACCCTGGATGTGCTGAGACTGCCCTCTTGTCCAGGCTGGGGGAACCTTGCCCACTCTCAGTGCAGCTTTTTGTGGACTGGACACATTGGTTTTTCCCCAACCCATCTCATGCTTCAGATGCAACTCCTAGCTGCTGTCCCATCAGTACCACCCATTCTTTCCTGGCGTCCATCACAAAGAAAAAAATTTCAATTCCCAGATGGGACTTGAGAGCTGATTCGGAGATAAGAGCATGTACTGCCTTCCAGAGGACCTGATCTTAATTCCCAGAATCCATGTTAGATGGCTCACACCTGCCTGTTATTCCAGCTCTAGGGAATCCTACCAGCACCTGTGTGTGCCTCTCCATCTGTACGCATGCATGCACGTGCGCACGCACACATACACACAATTCTCAGACAAAACGCTGGAGTTTCCTGCTTAGCATTTGCAGACTGACCACTGGGCTGCCCCAGGTTGGTGCAGATGTTGGTGTTTTTAACTGTACAGTGCTACTGGAACTGCACAGGCCTGGATGTCTATATAGACCACATTGGCCTCAAATTCGTAAGGGATCTCTCTACTTCTGCCTTCTGAGTGCTGGGCTTAAAGGCACAATCTGCCACATGTGGCTTATTTTTTTTATTAAAATGAAGGATTATTTTTATTTCCATGTCTTTTTGCACATGTGTGCAGGTGCCTGTAGAGTAGGCATCAGATCCCTGGAGGGAGCCTAACAGGCAGGTATGTGCTGGGATCCAAACTCAGGGCCACTGGAAGATCAGTACAGGTTCTTAACCAGCCATACCTCCAGCCCTACTTTGGAATTTTGAGACAGGGTCTTGCTATGTAGCTCAGACTGGCCTTGAATTTTTGATCCTTCTGCCTCAGCTTCCTGTGTCAGGGGAACCACAGGTGTGTGCCCCAACTCCTGTCTCCAATGGCTTCTTCTGCCTATCTTTTTGTAGTCTTAGCTGCAGGGGAGCTGAAACAAGCCCAGTTTGAGATTTCAATCACTCCGCTCTACTCTCTCTCACAAGCCTGAAATAAACTTTTCTAACACCTTTTGTGATTGGATACACTGAATTTAAATAGGGCTGCAGCTATAAACAAAAAGAGCAAGCTGTGGATTGATGTGTCTATTTCAGTGAGTTGCAGCCATGTTATTTCTGAACATGGAGACTAAAATTAATAAAATGGCAAGCAGAAAAAGCCCAAAATTTGGAGATTTGTCTTGTAGTGATGTCTTTAAATAACACTAGCAGGTGTTTATAAAAGACCTGAAAAAAATGAGTAACATGCTTTTTTATTTGTATTTATTTAGAGACAAGTTTGCATTTTAGCCTGCGCTAGTCCCTGCTCACAATGTTGTGTAGGCTGAAATTGAACTCCTGATCTTCTTGCCTTCACCTTCCGAGTGATGGGGTAATAACTGTGCACCACCATGCCCAGTGTTTATTTTAGCAAGGTCACTGTGCACATGCTTAATAGGTAAGAATTTTATTTAGATTTTTGTGACTTGGGCTTTGAACCTGGGTTTTCCATATACTAGACAGGAGCTCTGCCATCTCAACAGCCCTAAGATAATATTTTTATTATTAATTTTCCTTATTTATTTTTATTCTGAGGATGGAACCTAGGGCCTTATGCATGCCACACATATTGTCTACCACCGAGCTACACCCCATCTGTAGTACTAATTTAAAACTGTTACTCCTGTCAATGATATGGATATTTATAAGTATTTCATTTTAATGAAGGGCAGAGCTGAGAAATAATGCTTGTATCAGAATTAAAATGAAGATGTTTAGTTCTGTTCTATGTCAGTGGTCTGTCAGCTCAGATTCCCTGGTTTTCATTGAAATAGTTGGGCCTGAGTTCACAAGGATTCCTCACTTTTTGATCTGTGTAAATGAAACTATGTAACCTACGTAAGAGTTCGTGTCCCTGAATGTTACCTGTCGTATACTTAATTTTGCAAGCTATTATAGAATGGTACCTTTATTGCATGTATTCAGCAACCCAACTGGTATATCTGGTTAAGTGGTGCACAAAAAGACCACATCTGATGACCTCATTATATAGCATGGCATTTCATTATTTTATAATAGATGTCTAAAATCATACTTTTTAATTTGAAGATCTATTGTAATCTTTAGTAAGGTAAATAGTTGAAAGTGATTACCTGTTACTGAAAAGCACTCATTAAGCTGGTATAATTTTACTTATAATGTATGGATCAAGAGATAAACCTAGATATTCAATGTATTAAGTATTAAGGTACTGCCAGGAAAATGGGCCTACAGCCTTTAACACAGTACACAAACTGGAATCTGTGGCTCATGCTGGAGCCCGAGATCTACACTCCTTTTACTTAGTGATGACTATAAACATACTGGTCAGGGCTGGAGAGCTGGCTCAGAGGTTAAGGATGTCCCCTGCTCTTCAAGGGTGTCCTGTGCTGTTTACAACTGCCTGCACCTCCAGCTCTAGGAAACCTAATGCCCTCTTCTGGCCTCTGTGGGCACTGCATCCACGTGTCAGACACACTTTTTTTTTAAAAAATATTTTTATGGTTTATTTAACTTTATGTGCATTAGGTGTGAAGGTGTTAGATCCCCACCAACTGGATCTTCAGACACTTGTGAGCTGCCATGTGGGTGCTGAGAATTGAACCTGGGTCCTCTGTAAGAGCAGTCAGTGCTCTTAACCACTGAGCCATCTCTCCAGCCCCCAAGACACACTCTTAAATAAAAATAAATCCTTAAAAATAACAACACACCTTCCAACACCAGACTTGTCTGATGCTTTATTGAGCTGGCAGTTTCCTCATTTGACATTCAGGCTGGCTGACTGGAAAGAAACCTGACTTTTCCTTAGCCCTTTCACGGCAACATCAAGGCCCTCAGCACGGCTGGATCTGGCTGGAGGTGGTGATACTTTGCTGCAGTGTAGCTCAGACTTCAGCCAGGGCTTAGCCTGCTCCAGTGACTTCACTGAGCTCACTTTGCAGCACCATGACAAAGGGAAGCTCTGTGACCATGTCACTACTGAAGGGCCCACAGTACTGAGGGTGAAGTCTGAGGGTGACACAGACATGGTAAGGCTGACAGGAGGAACCCCAGAGCAGTGTGTCTGATATATACTTATTCAGCTATTTTAAACAAATGGTTTGGCTTTACATACCTATCACCTGAAGGTGATTATAAAGTTTTGGAAAAGGTAGATAATGACGACGACAGAGGGGCCAGTTAGATAGTTTAGTGGGTGAAGACGTGTGTTGTGGTGGCCTGGCGACCTGAGTCTGATCCCAGGAAACCATGTAAAGGTGGAAGGACAGAACCCACTCCAATGATCTCTTCTGACCTGCACGGATATGATGTGGCACACACATGCCCCACTCACAGGGCAGCTGCAAACCGGTTCTGAACACTGTGAAACAGCTTTCTTTATAACCGTAGAGCCCAGATTTCAACACTGTTTCAGTCTAGAGCTCAGTAGCTTTATCACTAAATATGTGGGTCATACAACTTACCACCCAAACACAGTAACACTAGCAAACAGTTAATAAAAATGTTCAAAACAGAGAAATGATGATGTGGCTGAGATTCAAAACTTTGTGAAAGCAAGTAGCAAGCTGGATTGCCAGTTTGCCAGCCTCACATCTATACCAGCACTAGTCAAGGGAAACAATGCAAATCACATATGTAATTTAGACATCTCCAGTAGCAACATTAACATGTGTCGTGGTTTGGATCTAAGTGGCTGCAGAGGTGCATGTGTTAAGTTTGGCTGTGAGCTTTTGGGAATTGATTCTATCATTAAGGCTCCAACCAACTCGGTCATGGATTCACCACTGGATGCTACTATTAGGTGAGGACTGGCTGGAGGAGGCAGCTTCTGGCTATGCCCTGGGAAATCTATCTTGTTGCCTTCCTGTCTCTCCCCTCTGCTTCCTGGCAATCATGAGCTATGCAGTCTGGTTCACAGGTTCCCACCATGGTATCCTGCCTCATTGCAGTGTGACAGCAAGAGACAGACGACCTCAGAGAGCAGCCTCTGAACCCCTGGGCCAAGGCACCCCTTTATTATAAGTTTTTTGTTTTGTTCTTTTTGTTTTTGGTTTTTCAAGACAGGGTTTCTGTGTAGCCTTGACTGTCTTGGAACTGTAGACCAGGCTGGTCTCAAACTTAAGAGATCCACCTGCTTCTGCTTCCTGCTGGGATGAAAGGTGTGCACCACCGCCCCCCGCCCCGTTGTTGGTTGTTGTCTTTAAAGGTGTCTGCTATAGAAACGAAAAGCTAACACAAAGTAAAAATGACTTTAACACGTTTTATTTAACCCAATATAGCCCAACTATTTTAACAGTCAATATATAAAACTATTGAGATACTGTACATTTTTTTTAACTTTATTTAATTTTATTTCATGTGCATTGGTATAACGATGTCAGATTCTCTGGAACTGGAGTTACAGACAGCTGCAAACTGCCATGTGGGTGCTGGGAATTGAACCCGGGTCCTCTGGAGGAGCGGTCAGTGCTCTTACTCACTGAGTCATCTCACCAGCCCCACTGTACATTTTTTAAATTAAATCTTTGCAGCTTTTTTTTTTTACACTTTGTGCAGAGTCCCATCTCTCGTTTTCAGTAGTTACGTGACTACGGCTGTCATGTGGTACTTGTGATCCTGATCTAGGTCCCCATGCTGTGATTTCTACAACTACTTGTCAAGGTAGTGTTGAGATTTAGTCCTTGTAAAGTATAAGACAGGACCACGGCACCCTACAGAGCACAGGACAAGAGGTTATAGCTACCAAGGAGATTATTTGGTTTTAGTCACTTCTAGCTGGGAAGGCCTGGGATTCTAGGGCACAAACTGTGCTGAAGCATCCCTGGCCTCTTTAGTGAAACTCATGTCAAAAGATTATTTGGTGATAGACCACAAAAGGATCAAAGTATGAGCCCAAGCTTGTAATCAGTGGCCTTCAGCAGAGTTCTAATTACAGTAAGGGAGCTAGCACCCACAGATCAGCACTGAAAACATTTCTGTGCTGATGCCAAAGGAAGAAGACCCAGAGCCTTTAAATGATGCCTGTGAAACGTAGTAACTATGAGCAAGTGATAGCTTGGCGAGTCAACAGAGCCTACTAATAAGCCCCAAGCAGCTCTTGGGGAGCTTTCAATCATTTAAACACAAGTTTCTAAATTAATAAACTCAAGACAAGAATGGACATATGCTGTTAATGAAACTTAGAAACGAGTGTTTTTAACAAAAAAATTTATTACCAAAATACAATATTTAAGTCAATACATGACAAACCCCTGTAAAGCAAAATAAATTATTCTAATTTTGCACAGTACTTCTGAAGGTAAAGAGGTGCCTGGTGGTTTGCTGCACTGTTCTGCACAGGTGGCCTGTTCTACCACAAACAACTCTAGAGTTTTGGCTTTAAGGCTTGCAGCTCGATGTGCAACATAAAATGACCAAGTGCCAATCATCCAGTTTTAATGACACATTTGTTTGAATCATTTGTTGCTTTTTTATGTGGTATTCTAGAAGTTTCTCTACTTTGGCTACAGAAGCATAGTGTTACACAATACTTATTTCTTTAAAAAAATACACATCTTTACACCCATGAATGTCAAACTCAAGTTTCTATTAAATATATTTATAGACTATTATTTTGAGCACCTTGCTGTACAATTAAAAAAAAAAAGATGAACTGTTTGTGAAACTGGGAAACAGAGATGCCTGCTCGTCTCTGTCAAGCCAAGTATGCTGGGGAGGTGTAATGTAAACATGATGCTCACATTTGGTTTGTGAGGACAAAAACAGAACAGGTACAAAGCCACCAATGGTTCCCTCAACAGGACTGAAAGGTCCAGGGCGAAAGCTTCAGGTGGTGTCGCTGCTCCATGTGGTCTAGCCACAGATAAATTGAATAAGCATGTGGCTGACAGGCCGGTGAGGACAGCTGCCAGATTCCTACGGTCACAGCAAGGGGTAACATAAGAAAGGCCTAAAATATTTATAAAGATCACAACCATCACCCCTGCATCTCCTGTTTACTGAGTCTGATAAGTGTCTTTAAAGCAATATTCCCCATTCAATCGTAAAGCCACATCTGGTCAGGGCAGAAGACAGACACAGGGTTCCCAGGCCAAAGAGCACAGAAATAGCCAGCACACTCCTGTGGCCAGTGACTCTGTCTCTCCCCATTGATGACAACCGCACATGTACGCTTCTGTTATGAAACTTGCTTCTTGGTAGACTGGCTAAGGTTGGCTGCAGCATGTTAGTACTGTGTGCAGTATACCAGGTACTCTGTCCCTTGTCCAGGCCAGAGAGCTCATAGCAATAGATGATAGTGTGGGGGCTTTGGCTTTGAGCCTTTGGGATAATTTCCCCCGTGGGGCGGGGGAAATGCTAAACTCATGCTCACAATTGCGTGACGACCGGGATATGCCATTTGAAGAGCCACACTGCTGGGATGGCGGAATGTTTGGGGTGATTACTATGTTTTAAACAATTTTAGAAAATTAAAGCCACAGGAAACTCACTGAAGGCTAATACTATTTAGACTAACAGCACAATGGAAAATCGATCTGTTAATGTGTGCAACAGCAACGGGTGATAAAAATGGAAATTTGCATTTGGCATTAAATATAAATATGAAATTTAAATATAAATGTATAAATTTAATTGTGAAAGCATGAGAACATTTATTTAAATCCACAGAGTATATTTAGGGGAATCTAATTAGTATCACTAAATTCATTTTCTTATTAAAATCCATGTATTGGAAATGAATTAACTTTCATAAATAAATTAAACTTACCTCAGCCAAGTATGGTGGTATTTGTCTTTAATTCCAGCACTTGGGAAGCCGAGGCAAGTGGATCTCTGAGTTCTGGTCTACATAGTGAATTCCAAGTCAGCCAAGGTTACACAGAAAGACCCTGTTTTTTTTTTTTTTTTTTTAAAAAAAGAGGCTATCTAAAATCAAATCAGAGTGGTAACGTTTTAGCCAATTTTCTCTAGTGTCATCAAAAAGAGTGTGGGCGGGGGGGGGGGGGGGGGGAAAGAAAAAACAAATCAGAAAGTGTTTCCAATACCAGGCCCCA
This sequence comes from Ondatra zibethicus, assembly GCA_004026605.1. Lineage (NCBI taxonomy): Eukaryota > Metazoa > Chordata > Mammalia > Rodentia > Cricetidae > Ondatra > Ondatra zibethicus. The sequence continues at coordinate 7,997 of PVIU01013865.1, read as the reverse complement.
TGCAACAGCTCCCAGTGCCAGGTGAAAACTAGGAACTCATTTCCTGGACACTTGAACTTTGGGAACAAAAGCTGTAAATCTTGTGAACCCTTTCCTTTCGGGAGCTGCCCCTCGACTCCGGGTGTGTAAATAACACCTATAATACAGCAATGCAGAATCTCCTTTAATGGAACAGGACCTAAGAGACTGGAACTACAAACAGTGCAACACCCTGTTCGCCTCACCCTGAAATTATGACACAAAACATGAGGTCACGTCTACATGATGGAGATTTTAGCACGAATGGACTCTTGAGTTTTCAGTATGTCTTGCATGCTAACAAATGGACTCTTAGAAACACACTAGCCACTTGCCAAATGGTGTTTCTGACAAGACATTGCTTTTGTTGGTTTTCTGTGGCTAGATGCACGTTAGAGAAGTGCCACATCCTCAAGTCTCCAAAATTCTGTTTTTTAGAGTGTATGACTCACATGCATACCTAATGAGAGCCAGAGGGTACCAGATAACCCAGAACTAGAATTACAGATGGTTGTGAACCACCATATGGTTACCGAGAATCAAACCTGGATCCTGTAGAGCAGCCAGTGCTCTTAACTGCTGAGCCAACTCTCTAGTCCTTTTTGAAATTATTACTTAGCTTTTTTTTTAAAATTTAAATTTTGTTCAGTTTTTTTGAGACAGGGTCTCACTTTGATGCCTTGGCTAGCCTGGAACTTGCTATGTAAACCAGGTTAGCCTCAGACTCAGAAATCCACCTGTGTCTTATTAAAATAGTCTGAAGTTTTACTGTACTTTAGTCATACTGTATTGTTCTCTTAAATTTAACTACACTAATAATCTCTAAGAAGGGAAAAGCTCAACAGCTGTACTAGTTTTGAGGCATCTGACTTTCAGCTCCTATTCTCCAAGTGATCTCTTTTTTAACCCCATGAGGCCAAGTAGTGCTAGCCCAGGCTGGCCTCAAACCTGCAATCATTATAGCCTGTGCCACCACACCCAGCCTCCCCAAAGGTCATTATCTTGGAGCTCAAGTTATTTTTATGGCCGGGTGATTCAATACCATCTCTGTCCTCATTTGCTGGAGGAGGCTGTCAGGTAACTGCTGCTGCTGGTGGAGGAGTGGGCTCAGTGTTCACATTGCATAGAACCTCTGCCAAGGCACCCATTTCTGTGAACCTGAGATTTGGTTGAATCTTGTGGGGAGTCACTGTAAATTTGAAACAATAATTAACTTCTCAGATGTGATCTGGAATCCCTCTTCCATCTTTTTTAGGGAGTAAAGGACCATACCCTACACTGAGTCCTTGATAAATTCTTACCAACAAGGGACACGATTTATGAAGCTCATTCCACAGCCTGCTGCCTACTTGAGATAGAAATTATCCTCTCCCTGCTGCCCATTCCATAGTGCTCTGCCCAATGGAGACAGTGGAGACCACCCTTTCCCTACCAGAGTTCCGGCCACTGTAGAGCTGGCCAGTGAGGCTCTGCAAGGCCTTCTCAACTCATCTGCTTGCAGATTCTGAACTATGGTAAGCATTTAATAATAAACATTTGACACTAAGAAGGGGTGACAGAGGCTCACACAGGGTCACAGCTCTATATCCCCACTCAAACACTGAAATATCAGTCACACCACCTGCTCCCCTGTGTCTAGTGAGCTAGTGACAGCACTGAGGTTAACCTGCAGTTCAGAGGGTCCCTCCCACATGCTCCCAGCTAGTTGGCATTCAGGGCTGTGCTATGGTCCTTGTTCAGGATGATGCTGACGATCTCCCCTTCATGTTCTTTCATGTGATCCAGGAGGCTCTCCTTGCTGGTTGACTCGAAGCCACAGATGCAACAGCAGAAGAGCAACACGCAGTACTCAGTGCCTGGTGTAGCCAGGCTGCAGCTCCTTCCTGAGATGTCAGAGCTACTGCCTGTGGGGCTCAGTTTCTGAAGCTCGCTGGCATCTATGACTTCGCTGGGCAGCTGGGAAGTCAGCTCTGAGGATGACACCAAGTCTTCTGGACTGCCTGTGGTAGGGTCAGCTCTCTCTCCACTGCTGGATTTCCCCAGAACTCTTATAAAAACAGAACACAGCAAACTTTCAGTAGGAGACGGACCCCTAGCCTACTTTGTGGCTAGCAATCAAGTGAGGGATGGGATGGTGTACCTGCTGCTTTGTGAGATCGCATCGTTGATGGCCTTGTTAACTTGCTCGTAGTTGTAGTTCTGGTCACTTGCATGCTTCCACATGTGTGACTTCAAGGAAGGGGGGTGGCTGCACACATACCCACACAAGGAGCACCTGGAAGACAAGGGGCCAGGGAAATCACAACCATCTCATAGCACTATTGAAAATTCATGATGGTTTTATGTGAGAGCTACCTTTCCTGGATAAATATGTCTCTTCACAACAAATGGGGGTCCATGGCAGAAAACCACAACTGAACATATTTATATCACAGTTTCTGCATCTATGGCTCAGGGGACATCACCAAAGAGAGGGAGAAAAGATTGTTAAGAGCCAGAATACCAGGAAGTCTGCTGTGAAACACTCTCTCCTAGAAATAACTGCATCAACAAGACTGGAACAAAGGCAATTATCAATGGTCTTGTTAATGTTGAAGGGGACTACTCCACAGGACCCCATGCCTAGACAAAGGACTACAGGCAACTAAAGACTGCTGAGAGAGGCTCCCAGGGATGAGCCTCCTTAAACTGGTTGTCCAATGCAGGGTGGTCAGGCCTAAACATATATACACAAACAACAAAAACAGGCGCAGTAAGTTGTATTTATATATATTTGTGAATATACACATATGTAACAATGATTATCAAAGAAAAAGGGCTATCAACTTGAATGATGGAGGACATAAGAGAGGTGTGAGGGAGGATAGCTAGGAGGGACTGAAGGGAAGAAGGGGAGGAGGGAAAGTGATATTATACCATTTAAATAAAAAGCATAAATAAAAAAGTCTTTAAAAACTCACAATGTTCTAACTGTAAGCCCCTAAGTGTTCTCAGCTGAGCCACCACTCACAGAATTTAAATTTTCACTGGTTTTAAGGTACACATTGACTTTACAGGGGTACTAAAAGGGAGTATAAACAATAAGAAAAAAAATCAAGGGAAGGAAGGAGATAATATGAAGATTTTCTAGGAATCTAAATAAATATTACATTTTACTTTAGCTAAAATACACTATGTGGAAAGATTTCTAACATAGTAAAGTACAAAATTTTTGTTCTGAATTCTTCTACCACAGGTATGATTTATTCTACTGTTAATCAAGAATGCAAAATGTGGAGCTGGGGCTAGAGAGATGCTCAGCAGTTAGGAGCTGTGTTGTTTTTGCAGAGGATCCAGAATGGGTTCCCAGAACCCACATGGTAGCTCACAACCATCTTTAACTCCCGTTCCAGGGGACCCAAGACCCATTTCTGACCTTCATGGGCACTGCACACATGTGGTTCACAGACACACATGCAGGCAAAACACTCATACACACAGAATAAATAAATCTAGAGAGAAAGATAGAGGGAAAAAAAGTTGAGTAGGAGAGATGGTTCAGTCAGTGAAGTGCCTTCCACAAATAAGTGAGCCACCACGTGGGTGCTGGGAATGGAACCCTGGTCCTCCGCAAGTGCAGCCTATGTTTTTGACTGAGCCATCTTTCTAGCACCAAATTCTGTTTTAAGTAAACATGAACATCTTGCATTAGTGTGATTTCTTACAACTCTGCAGTTTAAATTCATGTTCGTAGTTTGTCTAATTCTGCTTGGAATTAGAAAAGCGCAACTTTGTTATCTCACGGCAGTGTCTTGCTGAGGAGCCCACTGTCCTTACAGTCCTCTGTGCTCTGCCATTGCATCCTTCCCTCCTGCCTTGACTCCTGGCAACAACCAATCCACCTCGTTTCTGGAGACAGGGTCTCTAACTGGTCTGGAGCTCACCAACTATGCTGGGCTTCTGGCCATTACTAGCCCCAGGAAGCCAGCAGCCTCTGCCCCCTCAGCACTGGGATTACAAACACTACTGTGCCTTTTCAGTTTCTCCTTCTGTGAGTTCTGAAGCTGTGACTCAGATCACCATGCTTGCTCAGAAGCACTCAGTGACTGAGATATCTCACCAGCTTGCTTCCAGCTTTTGCTATTATGAATAAAGTTACTATAAACATCTGTATACAGGCTTTTTTTGGGGGGGGATAGAAGTTTTTATTTCACAGGAAAATACCCAAGTGTAAAACTTCCAGCTTATATTGTACTATGGCAGTGAAGCACAGGCACGGGTTAACTCTTACCCCAACTGATCCCAACTTATCTTTAAGATAGTAAGTGGCATTTTTTTTCATTATACGTCCTAAGGACCAAGAATAAGGTCAAGGATCACTGACTTTGAGAACCACTAGTCCACTCAACAGCAATAAAAACACAATATATTCTCCCTGTGTAGCCTGGGCTGCCTTTGAAATTATCTCTTGCTTCAGCCTGAGTTTGGTATTACAACATGTGCCACCACACTTGAAAGGCAAGCGAATTTTTTTTTCCAAACAAAACTTATATATATCAATGCTGTGCCATCACATATATCAGTGTGCTGTATGTACGTGGTGCCGTCACAGGGCAGAGGGGGATTGAATCTCCTGGAACTGGAGCTATAGGTGGGTGTGAGCTGTCATGTGGCGCTGGGAGCTGAACCTGGGTCCTCTGGAAGAGCAGCTGATGCTCAGTCTTCTCTCCAGCCCCATGACTAGGTAATTCTTAACAGAACTTCTAAAAATTAGAAACCTAAAAATAAATAAATAAATAAATAGAAAATAGAAACCTGAAAGGATGCTGACTCTCACTAACAGGAGAGAAAAGACGAGTGTGTTTATGAGGTAGTGCAGAAGAGTCTTCACAGATGTGGAGAGATGTATCAGCTGTATATAGGGGTGAACACCAGGAGGATCACTTGGCACACATCTGTAACCCCATAAATCTTCCTGGGCTTCTGCCCTACAGGTTCTCTAGCACATGTTCATAGAGTGTTCACTGTAGCTGTGAACAGCAAAAAGGATGGAGCTTACAACTACTGCTTTCCCACCAGAATACAGAAGACAAACTGGTTTATCTTTACGTTATGGACATGACAGAGGAACACCATCACCACCACCAACCAACTAACCCAAACCATGTTTATTCCTCACAAACCAATGTCAACAATGGTTAGGGAAAAGAAAACCCAGTAAGAAGGGTTTTTAGTGCATTTTAAAAAGAACATTTTAGCTGGGTTGTGGCAGTGCATGCCTTTAATCCCAGCACTCGGGAGGCAGAGGCAGGCGGATCTCTGTGAGTTCAAGACCAGCCTGGTCTATAAGAGCTAGTTCCAGGACAGGCTCCAAAGCAACACAGAGAAACCCTGTCTTGAAAAGCCAAAATAAATAAATAAATAAATAAAAAGAACATTTTAAATTGTTATTTTATTTGTTTTATGTATGAGTGTGTGCTTGCTTGTGTGGAGGTCAGAAGGCAATTTTTGGGAGTTAGCTCTCTCCTCCCACTCAGGCTTGTAAACCCAGCAATTTGGGAGGCTGAGGCAGAAGGACTATAAATTTAAGGTTACACAGTAAGACCTCATACCTCAGAAATACAGAAAACAATTAATATAAAACTTAAAAAAAAGAAAAAGAAAAGATTCTCATTATTATACACACAAAGACAAGTTTAAAACACAACTATGTGCAGAGTGTGACTTGAACCAATGAGAAAAGCACGCCATGTAAAGCTGTTAGATTTTTTTCTTAGTCAGTCTACAAGCTTAACATGATCTCAATGTAACAACAGAGTAATTTAAGAGAAAACCAGAAATGCTGATTACAAAATTCATGTGTATCTATATACTATTCATTCAAAATGGTAAGAAATACCTACTAAGCCAAAACCATTCTTGTTTACCCTCTCTCATTGTGTGATGTGTGTTCAAGAGCACAGGCCAGACGTTAGTTCCAGGGGTCAGTTCTCTCCTTCCTTCTCCTTCAGTTCCAGGAACTGAACTCAGGTTGCCAGACTTGGCTTCAAGTGCCTTTACCCACTGAGCCATCTCACTGGCCCTGAACTCTACTTCTTAACTACCAATCCTCCCATAAAATATGCTTAATTTTCATATTCAGCTGAAGAAATGTTTTATTTTGAAACTCATCATGGGAAAGTGGTATGAATGTAATTCACAAAATGATAAACATGGCATGTAACCAGTTGAAGAAGAATAACATTTCACCTGGAGGGAGCAGTGTCTCCCAGCCGTCAAGCCTGTCCTCCCCCAGAGGAGACATCGATTTTCTGATGTTTTCATGGTACCACTCGTTTTCCTTGTTTGACATCCATGCACTCCTCCATCCTACCTTCTGCACCACTGTGGCCCACTTCTTTGCCCTTTGCTATCTCTGAGATTCATCCATATGATTGTCTGGGGCTTATTTAGTTTACAGGGTGCTTGCTTCTACTCTGATATTCTGTGGTTCCTAATTTCTTTGGGAGAAACTGCAGATTTAAAACTTCTAAGGAAGATGCTAACCTGACCCAGAGCTACAATTAGCCATTCTGAGTAATTTCCTACTAAAATTATGTATTTCAATGGGGTGTAACATTTTACCCCAGGCAAGTTATTCTACCAACACTGTAGAGCTGCTTTTGTTGTTATATGACATCCCATAACAGACACCTAAACAATACATTAATAAAAAACATCAAACAAACATATCACCTACCATTCTTACAGGGAGTCTATTTCCTCCTGCAACTCAAGGAAGAAAAAGGAAAAAACTGCACCTCTACACCTAAGACATAGGACCTCTGTGTGGGCTGTCTTCTTGAAGTCCCTCATCTTTCCTGGAGCATGGAGCATAGCACTTAAAAGATTTTTTTTTTTGCAATTTACTTATTTTTATTTTATATGTATGGATATTTTGCCTGCATGTATGTGTGTGCATCATGTATGTACCTGGTGCCTGTGGAGGTCAGAAGAGAGCCTCACACCTCCTGGAACTGGAGGTATTGACAGTTCTGTGGTGATGGGAATCAAACTTGTCCTCTGTGAGAGCAGTCAGTGCTCTTAACCACTGAGCTCTCTCTCCAGCCCTGGGCAGAGCACTTGGAAAGCACTTTCAGCATTTACAGTGTCAGGGATAAACCAGGAATGATGACATAACCGCTTTTTAGATTAAAAGATATGTAGGGAGCAAATCACATTATTTTAGATATAAATGTACAAATTACTTTTGGAGGTCTGTGAAGGACAAACACATTGAAAGAGTTTGGGGGAGCTGGGCATGGTGGCTCATGTCTTTAATCCCAGCACTCAGGAGGGAGAGGCAGGCGGATCTCAGATGAGCTCGAGGCCAGCCTGGTCTACAGAGCTAGTTCCAGGACAGCCAGAGCTACACAGAAAAAAACCTGTCTCGGAAAACAAAACATAACAAACAAAACAAAAGAACAATAATAACAAAGATTTTTCGAATAAAACTTTACGTGAAATCTTATAAGCTGAAACGCTCCTTGGTGACTCACACAGAGTACTTTATTTGCTCAGCTGTACCTGAAGCATCAAAAGCGTCCTCTGCTTTCTCAATCTCTGTACAAAGTTCTCCACCCCTCTCTACTGAGCAGACACATCTGTAAACTCTTCTGATCTGGCTCATCACTATACTTTACTACAAAGACAGTGAAGGCTGTTCTGTTCCATAATGAAGCCAGGATTCCAGGAACCTTTTCCTGACTACAAGTGGCTATTATGACAGGAGTTCTGTGTGAAGACGATGGGAACAAACTGAAGAGGTTGAACAAGAAACAATGCCCACTTGATTAGAGGAGGACCTTAGCTTCAGGAAGGAGACCTGAATGCCATCCACATGTTCTTCTAAGAATGTGTTTCTTTAGCAGAATCGTTGCATTTTCCATAGCTTTAAAAAAAGGAGGAGGAGGGAAAGGGAGGGAGGAGGGGGAGGGGGTGAGGAGGAGGAGCAGGAGCAG
>PVIU01013864.1:0-54158 GCA_004026605.1 Ondatra zibethicus | reverse complement strand
AAATTTAAGGTCGGTTTTGTTACATTGTGTATATGTATTTCTGCTCTTGTTTAAGGTATTATGTTTATTCAGCTCATTTAAAAAAGTAATGTATAATTAAAAATTATGGATTAATAGATAGTCATCTATAGTAGTCAAATTTGTATTCATGTTAGTTAGGTTTCCTAGATGTACAGAGATATATTTCAGATGGAAAGGTATTCTTTAAACCTTTCAAAGACCTACAGAATATAACATTTAAAATGTTTTATAAACTTAGACTTTTTTTGACCGTAAGACATGTCTGCTTCTGGCAGCACCAATTACTTAAGGGAAATTGACGGGTATTAAAGAAATTTCTTATGGAATTTGTCTTCAATGTGACAATGCTAACCATTTGGGCAAGAAACTGCTCTTACCTTGACTACTTGATGGTATAAACTGGACATGCAGGACCCACAGAAAAATGTCTGCTGAACTTGCCTAAAGAAGCTGAGACAGTCCTTCAGGGCTCCTGCTTCATGAAAGAGTCTGCCAGACATTCTACAGAACACAGAAGAAATTGACTGACAAATTGTCAATATAGGCTAAACAGTCTTTCAAATTTCCTGCTTCATGGAAAAGTTCACCAGATACAATGGGCCTATAGGCTGAAGATGGATGCCCCAATGTTACAGAAGAACTTTGGGTGACTTTCCAGGCAGCGAGATGTCTTACTCAGTCAATTCTAGAGTTGCACTTCCTGTTTACTTAGGTAATATATCCTTCTGTGTGCTTTGATGGAGTTGAAGACAGAAAATTATAGTTATAGTTTTCCTTAGTTATGATAAAAGATAAGTTAGATATGAAACTTTAGACTCACAAAGAAATATTGTAACTGTAATTCTTGCTTGATACCTATTTTGTTATATGTAAATTTACTATGTTAAAGTTAGAGCCTTTTTTATTTAGACAGAAAAAGGGAGATGGTGTGGGATTCCCCTCTGTATGCTGTGAATATGTTTTATTATCATTGGTTAATAAAGAAGCTGATTTGGCCTATGGCAGGGCAGAATAAAGCCAGGCGGGAAATCAGAACAGAGATATATAGAGAGACTAGTCAGAGTCAGGGAGACACCATGTAGCTGCCAATGAAGACAAATGCAATATAGCTGCAAACCTTACTGGTAAGCCACAGCCTTGTGATGATATACAAATTAATAGAAATGGGTTAATTTAAGATGTAAGAGCTAGTTAGGAATAAGCCTGAACCATTGGCCAAAACAGTGTTGTAATTAATATAGTTTTTTTTGTGATTATTTGAGTCTGGGAGGCCAGGAAATGAATGAGCAGTCTCCATTTACACAATAAGACAAAAACAAAACAAAAGCATGCAAAAAACATAAAAACATGGAGTTTGTTTTGTGTTGGCCTAGGGTCTCCTGGTGCTAGGGTCTGTCTGGAAGTGTGGTTGATATATACTCTTTCTTACTCCAATGAAGAAAATTGATTTTTCCCTTTCCTAGCAACTATCAGCTGCAAATAGCTTCGTGGTAAGAGGTGGGACTTTGTGTCCACTTACTTTTCTCTGTGCTAGGATTTTGTCTGTTTTGAGCTTTGTTCAGATCTTGTACATACTACCACCATTTCTGTGAGTTTATCTGTATATCAGCCTTGTTGTGTCTGGAAGATGCTGTTTCATTGGCAGCATCCTCTACCTCTGGTTCTTAGACTCTTTCTGCCTCCTCTTCTACATAGGTCCTTAAGCCTTGAGAGAAGGGATTTGTTAAAGATATTCCATTTAGGACTGAGGACTCTAAAATCTCTCAATTTATGCAGTGTCCAGTTGTGGGTCTCTGTGTTAATTACCATCCACTGTAAGATGATGATTGAGTGATGCACTGATCTATGGGTATAGCAGTATACCCATATTCAGCCGTCTAGAGCCATGTTATTGCTATGGTCCTTCAGCAGAACAATAGCAGTAAGTTTCTGCCTAGGGCCTATGATCTATTTAGTATTAGGTTCTTTTCTACTTTAGCAGTGTCCTGTGTGAGTTCCATTTTAGGCAGTAGGTCTTTCTTAAGCCCAATCAAAAAGTGGTTTGTTACTCTCTTAACATTTGTGCCACTATTGTGTCAGTATACCCTGCAGGAAGGTCATTGTTGTTGGTTACAGGTTTTGTAGTTAAGTGATATTGATGATTAATTTTTCCTCTAGTAACATGCATTGTACCTTCCAGCACCATGAACACTAGTAAGTGCAGGTGAAGCTTTTAGCTAGAAGCTCACCTTCTCCATGGTTGATGGCTTAAGTAAGTCTGTCTCAGCAAAAGAACCTTACTGTAAGGTTGTGAAGAGCAATCAGTAGCCTTGACAACAGCAAAATTTTATTTTATGCCGAGAAATTCTTGTCTGTGTTACTTACATTTCTTTATCATTTTTCAATAATTAGGGAAACAGGAAAACCCCAATAAAATATATAAATTTTGAAGAATTAAGGCATTCAGATAAACAAATTCCATGTATATATTTATCCCTTAGAAAAATACTTTAATTTGCAATGCTGTGTAAGACCATTCTTAGGAGTCATTGTTTTGACAACTGATTACTGTCCTGGATTGAGAGTTGAAAACAGGACTACCCCCACGTGTTTTTAAGGAGAAAAAACTGTAATACGTTAAAATTCTTAAAGGGACTGCAGGCCATCACTGAAATGATTGAACCAGAGAGCAAACCACTAGTTTGTTCCAACACCCACACTCCCCTCAACAGTTTTGTGTGTTAAACCAAAAGCAAAGAAAAGACAAAGCTATACGTAATCTTTACAAATGCCTATAGACAAGAAGATAGATGGCAAGAGATCAGAGCAGTTTGCTTCTGGACCCCAGCTCTATACTGGCACTTCCCCCCTTCTTTCTGAATGACTCAGATTGCCATGTTCTGTTACTTTGGAGTTGTCATTTGCAATGACAAATATTAGTGCACGATGGGGCTAGGCTGGGAAGAGTGGACGTGACAGCTAGCACTCACTTTAGGGAGTAACATATGAAGGCTGGAACTCTTAAAACCTGGTGATTCAACCACCCCAATTTCATATACCTACATGTTATACTCCCATACACATTTGGCATTGCCTCCAGCAACATGGAGGAGGAGCGGTAATAAAGTTTATGGCATGCTTGGTGTCTGTAGTCCCTCTATTAGGATCATTAGCCCATAGTTATGATCAGTTCTGAGAATGGAGGGACTGCTATTAATTGCTCACAACAATTGAAACCTAGCACACACCCGGCACAGCTGTATCAGTTTCTGGAGCACAGCGCCATGAGAGCATGCTCACCAGGCTTTGCTTTCCTTTCATTGCAAATAGATTCATTTCTTACATGATGTCTAATTTGCTTTATAATTAGCCACTATCGCTGAAAAAATTAAAACCTCACATGCTTTGAGTATAGTTAGACAGAGGGAACCCAGGAGCATTCACAAGTGTTGGAAGAAATCACAGAGACAAAAAAAGGGGCAAAAACCTAAAAAAAATTTGGCATCTATTGATTCTTAACTCAGAGTAATCTATGCTTGTTTTAGAAAGTAAGACACTAAATAGAAATAGAGCATAAAAACGTAAAAGGCTTTGGACATCAATTTGACCTACATAGTCAAAATACCGGGCTCTCCAAGGACTGTAATAACTCTGGGTCAGACAGGCCAGAAGTGCCATCTGACACTGGGCTTTTCATTCAGGGGGACAAAGAATCTGAAGGTTTGACAGGCAGGTAAGGACATTTCACTTTAAAAGTGTGTCTCTGGCCTAACTATAGTTATCAATTGGCTCAAAGTTTCTGTTCTCTAAGACTCTTTGATGAGTCCCTGGGCCCCACTCTGGCCACTCATTCATGTTTTACTGACTTGTACTTATGCAAAGACTATCTGTGGCACCATACACATTCCAGTGTCTCCAGCAGCACCACGCTTCCTGAGGTCAGAGGCCTGAAATTCTTCTTTGCAGATTTATTTATTTTTCTTCTTTATGTGTGTTTTGTTTGCATATGTCTGTGTATCATATGCATGAATTGCCTAAAGAAGCCAGAAGAAGGTGTTGGAACTGGAGTTACAGATAGTTGTTAGCAGCAATGTAGGTCTTGGGAATCAAACCCCGGTCCTCTGGACAAGTAGCCAATCCTCTAACCATTGAGCCAACTCTCTACCCCCAACATTCTTTTTGTATTTATTTTCCTGCTCAATACCAGATACAACATAAGGCCTATCGCTGTCACTTGGCTGATCAAATAAGTCCTGAATTCAAGCATGCATGCATGAATAAATGACTAATACGTTGGGAGTCTTGGAAATTAATATTGCTGACTACAGAAAAGAGCAGAGGACTTTCTGCACAGCCGGACTTTCAGGCACGTGTTTCATTTAGTCATCATCACAACTCTGTGACAGATGTCTTACTAACATTGCCACTTAATGGTAGAAACTGAAACAATGCCATTGCTCACGTGACTGGAATGGCCACCGTTCAAATGCAGAGCCATTTGTTTCTAAAGCCTTTGTTCTGGTCACTCTTCTAAGCTCTTGAAGCATTGGTCTGAACCTTTTTCTACCTCAGGAAATAGAAAACTAATTAAAATTTGTTTGGGCAAGAAAAGGGGGTGGCTTTGTTGGGAGAATGGGGTCGTGGGAGCTCTGCAGAAACTGGAATTGTTTTTAGAACAACAGTGTGGGAACTGAGGGAGGGAAGCCTTTTAGGCCACGCCCGTGTCTGCTCAGCCCCAGTGTTGCCTCTGAAGGGTGCCTTTTACTTCTGAGTGTGGTGGGAGGATGGAGAGAGAGGCATGAGGGTACCCCAGACTCAAATCCTATCTCCTTCGTGGGTCTAACTTAAGGTCGTATCTTCAACTGGCTTTAATGTCGTCTCAGTGCTGGGACTACCAATCGCAGATTGGGAACAAGCCTTGTAGCACATTGTACAGGTACATATTCCATCTCCCCCTTCACACTAGGAGCTGTGTCCTTTTGTGTCTGTGTGTCACCAGAAAAACACCTGTTCCCAGCTCAACCATTTCAACTTAATTTGTCTTTGTTTTTCCAGTCACATCTGTTCTGTCTTTATTTTTACCACCAGGGAAAAGCAAAATCAACGCACAATTTCTGTTGATCATCTCAGAAACACCATTTACAAGTTACCCCATTTCCCTCAGACAGGTCAGTCCCCTCACCCCGCTTTTTAAGTTCTAGAGGCTCAAAAGAAAGTAGCTCTTCTCCCTGCCACCAAACGACAGCAGCTTTACCGTGGGACGCCAAGACAGGGGCCAAACAGGACTCCAGGAGTCCCACAGGCAGTGCCAAGCATCTGCCAGTCCCCTGCTTGTCATTCCTAACCAGTTCAGTTCACAGAAAACAAAAAGGGCTCTGGACACTTCAGGGTTAGGTGATTGGAAAGTCAGAAGTGTTGGATTACAAAAGAATCCCTGGGTACTCGGAGTTAAGCTTGACTATATCACACTAGATTAGCGGTTCTCAACCCGTGGGTTGTGACCCCTGGTGAGGGGGCTCAAATGACCTTTTCTAAGACCATCTGCATATCAAATATTTACATTGTGATTTATAACAATAACAAAATTACAGTTATGAAGCAGCAACAAAAATAATTTATGGTTGAGGGTCACCACAACATGAGGAACTGTATTAAAGAGTCACAGCATGAGGAAGGTTGAGAACCACTGGACTAGATTAACATATGTTTTCACAGCTCCTTTGATTGAGAAACCATTTAAATATCAGTTATATTGTTTTTACTCACAAATGTTTTAATCTAGACTCTTACAGTCTTAGAAGTGCTGCCTACTACCAGAAGATCCTACTTTTATATAGGAGTTAATGTTTCCCTCCAGGAAGCAATGAATTACTTAAATTATATAGTCGGCTCTGTAGGAAGCAGGGCACTGAGCCCACTTCAGGCGAGTCTCATACTCTGACTCTGAGGATTACCATGGCAGCCAAGCAAAGCCACACTGGAAATGCCGAGGTCACTCCAGGAAATTGAGCTCTGGTGTGTGTGGCCGTAGTCGGTTTCCACAGCTGTGCACTCTACTGCCGCGGATTCTTCTGTTTACCACCCCGTCTCCTGAGACTGTAGCGCTCCTCTTGCTTATTTGTTCTCTTTGAATAATCTTGAGCCTTATTTCCACCCTCCTTTTTAAAACTGAAGATAGTTTTTTTCATACAATATACCCTGAGTACAGTTTTCCCTCTCCCAACTCCTCCCAGATCCTCCCTACCTCTCTGCCCACCCAAATTCACACTCTTTCTTTCTCACCCTCCTTAGAAAACAAATAGACATTTAAAAAACAAGAAAAATAAAATAAGATAAAATAAAAGCAGACAAACCAGAATAGGACAAAATAAACAAACAGGGAGGAAAAAAAGAGCCCCTCCTCCCAAAAAAGCCCAAAAAATGCAGATGCAGAGACACAAAAATTTGCACACATAAAAATTCCATTAAGACACAAAATTGGAAACCATATTATATAAACAATAAACCTCTAAGGTTAAAAAAAATAAAAATGCTCACACAAAGCACTATAGGGCAAAACCCTTCTAAAAATGCTTTGAAATATGCAAAACATGTGTAACTCCAGCTAGTGCAGTCTCTAAAATCTACAGAATCGACAAAGGCATGATGTTCATGTCAACAGGAAATGATGGTTGTCAAGCAATTCATTGATAAACTTCTACCTCCAAAGGATTGATGTCACTAGGTCCCTTGTGTGGAATTAGGTCAGTCATTCATACAGACATTTTCCCATGTCTGTTCTTAATACCCTGCTTTGCAGCTACATGCATGCCGCTGCCACTGACTGTATGGTGCTTCTTCCTGGGAAATGTACGATCTTTTCAGTTGACATACACATATTTGTATAGTATGATACGGAATATCTGAGTAATAAATAGGTCAAGTGGCTAGCTTTTTTCCCCCTCAAATGCAGTCAGTAAAATAATAAACCATGGCAATCTGAGTTCTTGTTACATCATTTTAAATTGGAAGAACAGTTAGATTATATTCTGATATGTTCAGAAATATTTCAGACCGCTAAAAAACTGATTTCCAAAATGATTGTCTTTCTATATAGGATATGGTTGGGTTTGCTTTTTCTGTAAGTATATTTAAAATGAACTACAGTAGAAGGTGAGGAATTTGTTTAAAAATGCTTCATTTTTATCTGCCAATGAATAAATGTGAAATCTTAATTTTAATTTTTGTTTCTTTTCTTTCCTTTTTCTTCTTTCTTTCTTTCTTTCTTTCTTTCTTTCTTTCTTTCTTTCTTTCTTTCTTCTTCCCTTCTTTATTCCTTCGCTCCATCTCCCTCTCTCTCTTTCTCTCTCTCTTTCTTCCTTTCATTATTGACAATGTCTCTCACTGGATCTGAAGATAACCTACTGGCCAGCAAGCCCTAGCTATCCCCCTCTTGTCTCAACCTTCATGGGATTACAGGTATGCGGACACAATGGCATTTTACTAGAATAGTGCATGTTTGAACTCAAGTCCCCATCCTTGAGCAGCAAGTGCTGAACCGCACATTAGTCTTTTTACAAACATAGAAATAGCAAATATTTGATTTTAGGTAGCCAAGATGCCCAGATTATTGGGAAAATTATCGAGAACAGATTTATGAACAATAAAGGTATTCAGTTACCACACAACTTAATATGTAGTAAAAATGTGTGCTTGTGATTTCTGAATTGTGTGAGTTTCTCTATCTATCCCAGCTCTGCAAAGCAATGTTAAGAATGCATCTTTACAGATTGGTGCTAATTGATTATAAAAATTATTAGGAAGAGACTATGTTAGATATTAATGAACTTAGACATTTATATTTGATACATTTATTTATTCATTTGCTGTGTGCGCACGTGCGAGCATGCATATGTGTGTGCGCGCACACATGTGTGTGCCTGCACATGAGTGTGAGCAGATGTAGGCCTTCCACAGTGTACCTGTGGAGTTCAGAGGACAACTTGCAGGAACTGATTTTGCCTTCTGCAAGTAGATTCCTGGGTTTAAAAATCAAGTCATCAGGCTTGGGGTCAAGGTCCTTTATCCGCTGAGTCATCTCACTAGTCTGTAGACATTTATATTTGGTCACTTGCTATGTCATTTTACTTAACTTTGAAGAAACGTAGGCTATTGTTTAAGTCATACAAAATGATAAGATATTATTTAATAGTTTAACTTAATAATTGTATGGCAATGTTTTTCTGCAATGTGGAAAAAATACAACTGTGTTTTCTTTGTTTCCATCTAGGTGAAGTAAAATTTGATTTGGAAAGACAACAAACAAACAGAAACAGCAACAAAAATTCAGAGAAGTAGTCAACAAATTTAGACTTTAAAATCAGGAAGATGTTCAAAGTTGTATAAACAGAGAAGTGACATGATCTTTCCAGAGACACACAGCACTGGAAACTTCTAAATTTCTGGACTACAACAATTCAAAGCATGTAGCATACCACCTTCCCTCATTATCAGCCCAAGGTGACCCCAGTTTGTCATGTGGACATGCAGTGTAAGTCTTTCTCTACAGACTTTTTTCCTATTCTTGCTTTGGATTCTCTGGATCGCTAAAGCATTCAGGGTAGCAACTCATCCATCTTCTTAACATAGAGGTGGTGTCAGCACACATCATCCTGGGTTCTATTTAACTCTTCTCCAATCTGCTCACCAATGTCCTTCTCACTTGATGTCAGATTCCTCCAGTGCCTAAACCAGTCAGCATTATTTTGGAGCTATTACGTTTCCCAAGTGTTTAGCACCTGCAGGCTTTTTTCTTTTTTTAATTGAAAGCTGAGAACAGTGTCATAGACATCAATCCATTTTTCTGAAGTCTCTGGTAAGCACACTAATGGTATCTTAAAAAGTTCATGTTCTAATTCCTGGACCTTATAAACTTTGCCTTAAATGACATTTAGGTCATTGTTTTCCGACTAGCCTTCTTAAGAGGGACACCAGAGGAGTTCCGTCAGAGGGGGAGGCCATGTGGGCATGGAATCAGAGGAGAAAGGAGTAGGAGACCCAGACCACTCCAGATGGCTACTAGAAGCTGAAGAGGGTGAGGAGACAGGCCTTTCCCTCAGAGCATCAGGACAGGAGGCTATGACAGTCCAAGGACAACCTTGCTTACACCCAGACATTGCTTAGTGAAATGCTTGTGTGTCTCTGACCCTCAGAACCTAAGGGGACAATTTTTGTTTTAAGTCAGCGAGTCTGTAGTTCTTTGTTGAAGTGGAACTATAAGAGACTGATACCAAGAATCATGAAGACCAGTTTGACAAATGGAAGTCGCAAATACACTGTTTGAAAACGCTATTTCTCCTTCATCTGAGCCAAGGTGGTGCAGGCTGTTTCTACTCTCTGCTTTTAAAGATCTTTAGGAGCAGTGGTCCCATTTTTAAATTAGTTAATAATTTTGCATTCTTTTTTCTACAATGTAAAGAATTAACACTCTACTTGCCTTTAATTCGCTTGACATAAAATGAGTGTGTGTGTGTGTGTGTGTGTGTGTGTGTGTGTGTGTGTGTTGCTCAAAGGAGAAACAGAGTAAAATAGAATCAAACCAAAGCAAGCCAGAGCTGAGCTGAATGGCTGGTGGGCAGGCAGCAGCTGCACCTACAGTTCTTCTGTAAAGATTTGGATCTGGAGACAGTAGTTGCAATCAAGTCAGAGAGCCCAATAAACAGATGATCTTGAGGACAAAATATCTCATTTTCTTTAAGCCTACACTCTTCTGCTGTGGTCTGGCCCTGCCCTCAATTCTGCTTTTTAATCTTGCAATTTGTAAGGTGCACGCGTGCGTGCATGTGTATATGTATATGTGTGTGCATTTGTGTGTGTGTGTGTATGTGTGCGTGCATGTGTATGCTTCTGCGCGAGGGTGCACCTGTGCGTGTGTATGTGTGTGTGCATGCGTGTGTGCGTGTGTGTCTGTGTGTTTATTCTTCTGAACTAAGCCTGCCATTGGCTTATGAAACCTGTGAATTGGAAAGCTGTTCTCAAAATGGGCTCCCTCCTGGAGAACTTCCCAAACCCCAGCTTGCTTTAATTACTTACAAAGAAGTTTTCAATGAACTGCTTTGAACCTGGCATTCACAATGCACTCGCCTTGTGCTGAACGATAGCTTTATGACAGGAAGCTTTGTTAGCTGGACCACCCGGGGGATGCAGCTTGAGTAGAACATGGCTTCCCGGACACTTGAAAGTGTGGACTCTTTTGGACACACCACACCTGTGTTCCCTTGGCTGCCTGTTCGTTTCCCATGTAACTCAAGGTGTTGAACTTAGTCCTTAGAGATTTGTATCAATGGTTTCATTTATAGACCCTTCTAAGGCCCACATTCCAGAAACTTCTTCCTGTGTAATTTGTAGGTGCCAGAAGACTATGCAAATTACACATTCAGGTGGTGTCTGAGACATGATGCAACCATATTTATGCAACAGCCGAAGTTTGAGCTGAAGCCTGTGCCTCTCCTCCCACTCCCCCAGCCCTGGTCCCTTTCTGTACTGGGGACTGAACCCAGGGCCTGGAAGGCAAGAGCTGTAGCTCTGAACTATTCCCCAGCCTCTCATTGTGGTTTTGACTCCATTTATGATCTTCAAAATCAAAACAAGGATAAAGTTATTATTTAGGGCAGAAGAACAAAGTGATTTAAACAATATAAATTCTGATGGAGTTTATAATAGCTCTCTGATAGCTCTGTTTATTTCAAACAAATTGACCATCTGCCTTGCTACTTTCTATCTGAAAAGACATATTTTGCTTTTAAAAACAACTTGTTAACATTATCATTTTAAAAGATGTATTTACTGTATTCCATGTATTCATGTGTTTCGTCTGTCTACTTGGTGCCTATGCAGTCAGAAGAGGGTGTCTAGTTGACTGAAAGTGGAGTTACAGAAGGCTATGCGTCACCATGTAGGTGCTGATGCTATACCAGCATCCTCTGTAAGAGCAAGGCGTGCTCTTAACCTCTAAGGCATCTTTCCAGTCCCTAAAAATTTTATTCTTAATCACCTCACTAAGTTGCCCAGGCTACCCTTGAATTCATGTAGTCCAGATAGGCAATGGACTTACAATCTTCCTTCCTCGGCACCCCTACACCATTAGCTAGGCTTATAGGTCTTTGGACCTTGCCTGGAGATAAGTCTATATGTTTGAGAGGGGCACTGTGATGCTTCCAGGCATCTATACATTGTGCAGTTATCCAATCAAGCCAATTATCATGCCCCTCACCTCACACGCTTATCATTTGTTTGTATTGTGAACAAATACAAATTATTCTTGGCAATTCTTGCAGGATCTTATTGGCACTTCCTGTGTGAACTGTGTTTTTGGTTCATCCTGTTCCTGTCTTATCCTTTCCCAATCCCCAGTTCTTGGTCATTACTATTCTACTCTCTACTTCTATGAACTCACCTCTTTTAGATGCCACATGCAAATGAGACCGTACCACATATGCTTTTCTGGCCATGGTTTCTTTGACTTAGAGTGCCTTTTACATTCATTCATGTCACAAACAACAGAACTTTCATTCGTTCCTTCACTGTTAGCAACATTAATTGTCTATATCTTACTCTGAATATACTGCAATGCACACAAGGGAAGACATCTCTTTTGCATAAGTGATTTCAATCCCTTTGCATATACAGTCAAAGTGGGTATTCCTGAACTATATGGGTTAGATTTCTCAGTTAAATATAATTTTGGGGGGGCTGAATGAATGGCTTAGAGGTTAGGAGTGCTTGTTGCTCTTGCAGAAGATCTTGGTTCAGTTTTTACCTTTAGTTTTTTTAAAAAACATATTTTATTACATTATTTATTTGTGTGCATGAGTGTATATGTATGTGTATACCATGCTGCACACATGGAGGTCAGGAAACAACTTGGAGAAGCTGGTTCCTTCCTTCCACTGTGTGGGTTCCAGGAATTGAACTCGGGCCATCAGGCTTGACAACAGGTGCCCTCTTAATGACCTATTTTAGTTTTTAATAAGCCTCTATATTGTTTTCCAAAATGTTTGTGCTAAATTACAAATCTAATAACAGTGTATAGAGGTTCTTTTTCCTTCACATTCTTATCTCAATGCTCCTCTCTCTCTTGGTAAAAGTGATATAACAGAGGTGATCCCTCACTGTGGTTTTCGTTTGCATTTCCTCTGTTACGGATGGCGTTAATCACTCTTCCACACGCTCATTGGGGATTTCATCTTTTCTCCATGGAGACAGCCAGTTTCCTCAGCATCACTTATGAGAGGGCTTTGGGATTTTGGTAACAGTCGCATTGGTTTCGTGGGTCACTTTGTGTGTGATGGCTGTTCTAGCACTCCGGTCCTTCCAGTGCCTGGGCACAGCTCTCTTTCCACCCACCATCTTCTCTTATCAGCCAGGATTTGAACTTTCAAATTGGTCCTTGAGAAGTTTCTTCTGCCTTCCTTCCAAGGGTGCTTGATAATGATCCTTTATTTTTTTGTTTGTTTGTTTTTAAATTTTATTTAAATAACTTTTTTCCCCATTTATTTTACATACCAGCCAGCTTCTCCTCCCTCCTCTCCTTCCATCCCTTCCCCTTCCTCATCTACCCTCCTCCCCATCTGCAACTCCTCCATCTCCATTCAGAAAGGGACAGACCTCCCTTGGGCTTTCACAAAGCATGGCACATCAAGTCATCAAGTCGGGGCAGGACTAAGATCCTTCCCTTATGTAGAGGTAATCCAGCATGGGGAACAGGTTACCAAAGGTCAGCTAAGCACCAGGGAGAAGCCCTGATCTCACTATTAGAAGCTTTACTAGGAAACCCTCACATGCCTGCAGAGGGCCTAGGTTGGTCCCATGCAGGCTCCCTAGCTGTTGGTCCAGCATCCATGAGCTCCTGGGAGCTCAGATCAGCTCTCTTTGTGAGTTCCCCCATCCTGACCACCCCTGGCTGGTACAACTCCTCCTCCCTTTCTTCTGTAAGACTCTCAGAGCTCAGCACAGTGCTTGTCTGTGGATCTCTGCCTCTGCTTATTTCAGTTACTGGATAGAGTATCTCTGATGGCAGTTAGGGAAGTCACCAATCTGCTGTTCAGGCACCCTCTGCACTACTGCTAGGAGTTTTATTTGGGGTCATCCTGTGCATTTCTGGGGTTTTCCCTGGCACCAGGTTTCTCCCTAACCCTGAAATGCATTTCCTATCAAGATGTCTCTTTTGTTATTCTCCCCTTCATCCTGCCTCCAATTTGCCACCCACACCCAGCCTGCCCAACCCGCTCCTGGTTTACATCCTCCATCTCCCCTCTCCCAGTTTGCCCAGAAAATCTTTCCTACTTTCTTTTCCCAAGGAAATCCATACATCCCTCTTTGGGCCTGCCTTGTTATCTAGACTCTCTGGAGTTGTGATTGTAGGTTGGTTAGTCTATACTTTACTCCTAATAATCACCTATGAGTGAATACATACCATGTTTGTCTTTCTGGGTCTGGGTTACCTCACTCAGAATGATTTTTTTCTAGTTCCATCTATTTGCCTGCAAATTTCATGATGTCATTGTTTTTTACAGCTGAGTAGTATTCCATTGTGTAATTGTACCATGTTTTTCTTATCCGTTCTTTGGTAATGGGACATCTTGGTTGTTTCTAGGTTCTGACTGTTACAAATAATGTTGCTATGAACATAGTTGAGCAAGTGTCCTTGTGGCATGATTGAGCATCCTTTGGGTATATGCCCAAAATTGGTATAGCTGGGTCTTGAGGCAGATTAATTTCCAATTTTCTAAGAAATTGCCATACTGATTTCCAAAGTGGTTGTACAAGTTTGCACTACCACCAGCAATGCGGGAGTGTTCCCCTAACTCCACATCCTCTCCAACATAAGCTGTCATCAGTGTTTTTGATCTTAGCCAGACAATGATCCTTTAAACACCTAGTGGGATTGTTGAAACTTTTATGTGTTTAAATGTTTACAGTGAACTCAGATCCTCAAGTTTTGTAGCAAGCATTCTTTTATTTATTTATTTATTTATTTATTTATTTTCCTTTTCTTTCTTTCCTTCTTTTTTTTTTTTGACATGGTCTATCTACATAGCCCTGGCTGTCCTGGAATTCACTATATAGACCAAGCTAGCCTCTGACTCTACCCCTGACTGCTGAGATTAAGGCATGTGCTACAATTCTTGGCCCTGTTGATATTTTTAAAATGAGTTCTTAAATTAAACAATTCTAGAGAAGATGAATTAAAAGTCAAGGAAGACCTAACAATGGCCTACTTGTGCTCTGGTAAAATGATTTTTATCTTCTATCTATCTATCTATCTATCTATCTATCTATCTATCTATCTATCTAATTTATCTATCTCTCTATAACATATATTATATTATACATATAGTATAATATATATATATCAAATATTCAAATGAAAATGATGTCCTCCCACGAGTTTTCTTCCCTTTGGAGATGAGCTCAGAACCACTGTGAGTGCCGAGCTGCACGTGCTGTGTGCTGCCGCCCTCTCTCCTGCAGTCTGTGATTCCAGTTAAACACCCAATTACAAAGTGAAGCAGAAGCAGGTAGAAAATGTTGGACTTTTACAAATCTTTTATTAAATTCAAAAAATTAAAATAGCTGAATCATATAGGGAAAGTTAATTAAAATTTTATCTCTTCTATTTATCTCTAGCTTCTGCATTATCTCTCTTGCTTCTGTTTTTCTTTTCTGCCCCAGCTTCTTTGATACTGTATTGTCTTTTTAATTTTACTAACTTATTAATTTGGCTATGTAAGTTCAGCATCTTTATAGAGCAAAGATACTTTGATTTCTTTTTAAAGACATTTCATACAGCTCAACTTGATGTTACTTGTTTTTAAAGGAGATTTCATAGTTTTAAATTTCAATTCCAGCCTCTTCATTCTACTATGGCACTTCTAGGTGTCTTCTATTCCTGCCTGTATCATAACACATTCCTAACGCAGCTCCAAGTAACAGCTGATTGGTTCCCTGGGTCAAGGTGCTGGAGTCCTTGCTGCAGTATTTCAGACTGAAGCCTTATTTGAAAATAGGGTCTTTGTAGGTTGTCAAGATAAATGGGAGCATTAGGGTGAGCCTTACTCTGTAACTGTCACTCTCCTTTTGCAAGGGGAAGACTGGACATGAGACAAGCCTAGAGGGAAGGCCGCAGGAAAACATACAGAGAGAAGGTGACTATGTGACAAGGATGTGGAATGTCACTGCAAGCTGGAAGAGGCAAGAGAGGGTTCTTTCCAAAAGCTATCAGAGGGAAGGTGGTTTGAGACCAGACCAGGCTGCATAGCAAATCACTGTGTCCACAAATATAATAATAATTCATAATAATGGTAATGAATTTATAAATCAATTTTAGAATTTTAGCTTCTTGTCCATACTCCTTAGATCGTAAGCCAATTCAGCTGGTACTTCAACTATATCTTTTTAATTTTTTTAATATAATATTTTTGCCAATTCACCCCGACCTTAATTCCTACCAGATTCATCCTCCCATGTCTCTAGTCCTTCCCAACTTCATGTCCTCTTTTTTATTATTATCATTCTTGTTTTGATATTGCTGCATTATACTCATGGTTATGGGTCCATCCATTTGTGCTTGGTTGCCATAACCAGGGCCCACAGCCTTAACAACAACAACAAAAACTGGCTACCATCAGCTCTCAGTCGTTCCTTAATTAGGGGCTGTAAGCCCAGCCTAGCCCTGAATGCCACATCTTCCTGTGGCATTCTCCCAGCCGCTGGGACTCTAGGTGTCTATGACCATGCTTTGCTGCATGGCCAAGCTATCTCTGCCACCTATGGATGCGGCACAGAGTTGCCAAAGCCGAGCTGCAGATGTCTCTGTTACCTCGCATACCTAATAGAAACCAAACTTCTGTTCCCTGCTCTGCTTGAATGAATATGTTAAGTCACTTATTGATGAAATGACCTACAGCTAAAACTTGGTCCAGACCTGAGGGACTTGTCTATGTCCTCTCTGTCTTTCCTTATATCAGGTGTTACCTTTGAGGGAGAAGGTGAAGTCTTTCATTATTTCTAATAAGATATGGAATACATTTCTAAACACATTAAAGGTATAATAATAAATATAAATAATAATAATAATAATAAACTAAAAGTTTGATCTGGCTATATTTACCTTAGAAAACTATTTGTCCCCAAATTAACTATGTTTATAAGCATGTGTAATTCATCTTAACAAAACCTAGAATATGTGAAAAGTCACCTTGAAAAAGAGCCATTGCCAGCTCAATTCTAGCTTATAAGGACAAATTATCAATTGTAAAAAGTCACAGTACTCCAAGGGTGTATCCTTGTCACAAATACTTAAATACTGCACTCAGTTCACTTTATCATGGTGAAAATCATTGAGAAAAATCATGGTGGAAAGCTACTTGGAACCACATCTAAGGTTAAGCTGTCAGAAGGAAGGAATTAATTAAGAGTGGAGAAGGTAAAAAGATCATGCTTGCATAGTCTTATTATCTTCGTCTGGATCTTCTATTTTGTAAATTTTCATTGTCTGCACTCATTATCATTCATTATCACGTAGCCCTTCAGTTCCAACAGCATTCTGAGATAGTGAAAGGAGATTAAGCACAATGCATACCAAAAGGCAGAGTAATTTGAAATGTTTCCAAAATCAATTAGAAAGCAGTTGTGGATTATCGGTGTGAGGTGGGAACATAATAGCAGCTAATTGAGAACCACCTGGGCACATGTGCCCAGCACACACTAGTTTTTGTGCTTCCCTGAAACAGGGGAAAGTTCAAAATTATCCCGCCCCTTCTGGTATTTGATTGGCACCATTGACTACAACGGCTAGGAGCCGATGCGATTTAGCAAGGTGTGGACCTGCTCCATCAAGTGCAGCTTAGGGCTTACTTGGGTGATGGTATGGCTTGCCTCCAAAACATGTTCATGAGCTGTCAATAGTATTTCTCTCTACATGTCTCAACCTATAGTGGGCTTAAAATGTGGCTATCAGCTAATGGAAATAGAGTTTATACTCCCCCCATCGCCATGAGCATTCTAGCCCTCTCTGGGCTAACAGGTCCCACAAGACACCAGAGGGAATCCTATACCATCAAACAATGGGGGTTATTAGTGAGTGTCTTTTATTTCCAGTATGCTTGTGTTCCTCATAAGGCTTGGGAATCTTGATTTGGAGGTTGGCTGTCCTGTTAAAATCAACCAGCTGATTAAATTTTATCCAGGATATCTTGAAAGGTATGCAAACTTAGGGTCAGGTGACCAGCTTCATTTTCACCGACTTTCACTTTGATAGACAGAGCTTTGAAGGCTTTCCTTCCAGTCTTCCTTTTCTGAATTGGATGTGTCACACATGCCCCTGCTGCTTACCATGGCCTATCTGTCTGTGAAGGAGAGATGGAAAATTCACATTCAAACCACACTGCCAGGAGCTCCTAATGAAGGGGGCTGAAAGCTGCCGGCCCAGAGCCAAGTCTGCTCCAGCAGGGTGGTGTGGTCCTAAGAGGGAGGGGAGAGGGCAAAGGAACACCAGAAATGCAGATTCTATGTAGACCTTAGAGGAAAGCCACGGGTTCAGATGTCATGTTGAAAATGCCTCCTTCTTGGTTTCCAAGTGACTGCTTAGTAGGCTGCTAATCCCAACACTTCAAATAATAATGCGAGACATTTGCTTTGGTTCAGACAAAACCCTCTAAGTGGCCTACTTTCATTTTCATCTGCACCAACAGTTTGTGGTTGTAATACTTGAACGAGGTTTAAAATCGTCTTAGTAAGGGAATACACTTTTGTTTTGTTTTGTTTTAACCCATCAAACTAACTTGTAAATATCTTTTTTTCCCCAAAGACCTTCACCTTGTTCTAGTGACACCACAATTTCCTTCCTCAGCTGTGGAAGCTTCTTCCAGGCTGAAAAAGAGAATGTCAAACAGGAGACAGAGAGGAAGAGGCAAGTATTGCACGACGTCCCCGATGCCCTCCTTCACATCTTGCCTTTTGTCAACTCTAATCATGGTCAGGCATCTGTCGGAGATGGACCGAGCAAGGGTCCGCAGCTGAAGAGCCAAGTGTGGTGACATTGGACCACACGCCACCTGATAGGAGATTGCTTAGAGGTGATGTGTGTTCGCTAGTTATCCTTCAGATTCCTCATATATGATTACAGCTTGGCTGGGAGGTGAAGGCTAGGACAGGCAGATTAATATGACAGCTTTTCTTCACAACAAAGTCATTTGTTTAAAAAAAAATCCCCGGGAAAGTTGACATCATAAAAGAAGTTAGATAGCATTGGGAGGCAGTTACCACCCTCAGGATCCTTGAACTCCAGAGACTTAATGATCTTCAAATAAGTAATATTTGAACAAATCCCTTTTCAAATGAAACAAAGGTCTGTGGACTTTATGTAATAATTGCCACAAAGTTTAAGTGGCACAGCACACACCCATGAATTGATATTTTGATAACAACTGTATGTCCTGAGTAGGTTTTTACAGCCTAAAAGGTAAAGGTATTTCTGTTGTTGTTGCTCCTAATTTCTGAATTTTACCTTTTAATCTGTCAGAAAAACTGATTATTACCACTTCCAACTTCTGAGCATAAGTGATCTTTTGTAAACTCACGTGGCGGGAAAATGGTGGAAAGAAGTCGGTCCCCCCACCAGCTGGTGTGGGCCGCAAGCACACAGCACACACATTCCCTCAAGGGGCAAGTGGCACACTCCCACACCTTTATTCCAGTGCAAAATGCACGGAGAAACCTGTAATTGTGAAGGTTAACATCTGCTTCGTGAGCTCTGACAGACAGCTTGAGAGTTCTGCTGGGCCTTTCGAAGCAGAGTCTGTGAAGTCAGACCCCTCTCAGGGGCATCCATTACAGTGGGACAGTTGTTTGTCTACGTGCAGATTCCTGTGTATATGGATTTGTTTGTTTGCTTGTTATGGGACCTTTTTAGAATCTCATTAAAGATAGAGAATTCAGAAACAGACAGACACCACAGATACACACACACAAACACACACACACACACACACACACACACACACGAGTTTTATAGTTTGCTAGGGAGCCCATCCCTGTTCAACCAATAGACTCTACTTTGATTGGTATACTCATCTTGGATTCTTTTAAATAGCCTTCCCAGGTTGTCTTTATTTTATTACTACTTTTTGGCAAGAGAAACTTGAAAAAAAATCCAGCTAAATGAGATTTCTTAAAAGGAAGAAAGAAGACACAAAGAAACAAACTTAAAATTCCAACAACTCCTGAGATTCAGCAAAGTGCACACCCCACTTTTCCAGGCGTTTCTATTTTGTTCCTCATTGAAGTCCTGGCCTATCATGCACAGTGGCCTCCAGCCTGCCCTTCTGCCTTCCTTCGTGGCCCAACACAGCACAGCACATTCTTATCTGTTTTCAGCTAAGGCTGCCACTGGGGTGAAAAATCTTTCTAACTGAATTCTCATTTAACGTGTGAAACTGGTTCTTTTT
Organism: Ondatra zibethicus; assembly: GCA_004026605.1. Taxonomy (NCBI): domain Eukaryota; kingdom Metazoa; phylum Chordata; class Mammalia; order Rodentia; family Cricetidae; genus Ondatra; species Ondatra zibethicus. The sequence goes on along the minus strand of PVIU01013864.1, from coordinate 34,671 downwards.
CCTCCAGTCTGTGCAGTTTTGGTCACAGGATGTTGCCCCTTTCTTTTAAAAAGATCTTTGAGAGGAATAAGTTCTGAACTCAGAATTTATTTTCCTTTCTCGAATTAGCTGTAGATAGAGTACACTGACTCATTTCACATGCAAGAGAGCGTGTTTGCTTTCCTCAGCGCCAGATTGCCCTTTAGCACATAGAAAGTCAAGAATAAGCCAGTTTCATAACCCTTCCTTTAGAACCCGTCCTCAGTCTCACACCTGAAAACCAGCCTTTTCTGTGAGCTCTCATAGGCTGGCGGCCTGCAGGAGGAAGCCCAGTGGTCATCTCCCTCTTCAATGCCATTTCTTTAAGTGCAGTTTTCCAATCTTCCACTAGTTGGGGCTCTACACAAAGAAAACAAAACAAAGGGGCTCGGGGCGAAATTATTTACTAAAGGAACACACTATGCAAGACTTTAAACTGCTTTCTGTGTTCCTGAAAATGTGATTGCTAATTTTATTTTGGTTCCAACACATCTTCCACAGGTTTTATTATATTTTATTTGCTTTTCTTACCTTGGTTTGGAAAGTCTAAATCAAGGTTACTGCTTTTGGCACAGTTTACAGGTCGCCAGCTTGAGCTGCAGAGTTCCTTCAAACCATGAAATTGCAAAGCGCATGGGGGGAGAGTTAGCCCACGTGCAGCGAGACCGGCTCCTCAGTAAGATTTTCCCTACCCCTCTCTTAGCACCACACACTGCACATGCTAGATGTTTAAGAAATGTTTGATTGGAGAGGTTTTATCTTTCCTCTCACACTTGAGGATTTCTGCATCAGGATAAGGAAGGGCATTTGGACAAGATTACCTGAACAGCAGTTTTCTGGGAAAACTGTCAGGAAACTGTCTTGGCCTATGCTAAAGTCTCTGTCTTTGGGCAGGAGGAAAGCTCCCCGCCCACAAAGAATCAAGGCTCTCCAGTGCTTTGCTTCCACTTGTGCTCTGTTTTAGGTTTGTTTGTCCTGTCTTTCTCCACCTCCCCGGAGATCCTTTGGCAAATCTGATAAACAATGCCTTTTTCTTGCTTAAGGCAGAAAGAGCAGTGGAATACAATGGGAGGCCAGACTTGGCTGAAATGCTGGCTGCAGGTGCTCTCAGCATTGTGGTCATTTAAACCAGATGCTGGGGGAGTTGAAGCACCTGCTTCCCCTCTCTGTGTACACTTCAGAGACTGTGCACACTTCAGAGACTGTGCTCCTGCATTGGACAGGCCAGTGTGTGGTTAAAACTAAGGACACCGGCATCCTCCGGCACATCAAATGGCTTGTACCAGGAATGGTTTTATACGGAGCCTCTGTAAATCCTCAAACATATACAGTTTAATTTAGTGCTCTCTCTCTCCCTTTCCAGACATAACATCACTACTTTGCACACACACACACACACACACACACACACACACACACACACACACACACTCACACACGCATCAGAGTCTACTTAAAGCAGACAACACCCAGATTTAACTTTCTTTTTCTCTGGGTTATATTATTTAGAAAGAGAAGACTGGCCAGGGACAAGAGGGTGATGATTTTTATGGTTCTGATAACAGTAAGACAGATGCTGAAAGCCTTGCACAGCTTTGGTTTTATGAACATCTCTACAAGTGTCATAAATCTTTGAGCAATCCACAGAGAGCATTAAATTGTCCACCTTGAATGTTGAATGTTAAATAAGAGATCAGGGCGATCCCTGGAGGTGACTAGACTGGACTCAAAACTGTAGGAGGTGGTTGGGTAATTTTGAACTAAAACTATCCTAAAGCATATTTCGATTCTAAATATTAATAATATATTAACTTCAGGCATATGTGTAAGTATTCAAAGTCTTTGTGGTATAGCTGTATGAGTCAGGCCTTGTCCTACTGTTAATATTTTATTTTCAATTTAAATATTTCTTCATCATAAATGCTTTCAGAGTAGACTTGATTCTTCACATTGATGCAGATAGATATTTTCCCCTGTATTTATGAACCATGTTCTTCAAAGTTAATTGAGAAAGGTTTTGTCTTGAGACCTTAAGTCCTGCCCAGTTAACTCCTCTCTGAGGTTCCTATGCAAACACCCGGTGCCAGGGCTGAGATCAGATGCCTGGAGGAGAACCAAAATCCTGAACCACACAGATCTCAAATCAAGGATTTTGATCTACCCACCCAAGAGAAACTTGTCTCCCATCTGAGCCTCTACTGATAGTGCTGTTTGAAGAAACACTTTAAATTTGTTTCCCATAGCTCTTAAAACATGGCTATATTCTTTCCTGTGTATATGGTGGTAGAAATCGAATCCAAAGTCTTCTGCATGATTAAGCACGTACTATACCACAGACCTATACCTTTAGAGGATGAAATATGTCCTTGTGTCTGCCTGCTGAGAATAATCATTGAAATGAACAACTTTGAAAAGTTTGTAGGCCTGGAAGGGAAGGGAGGGTGGGCAGGATGGCAGAAGGTTGACAAACCAAAACCAGCTAGTGGAATTAGCTTGAGACAGGGCATGTGGTACGGAGGGAAAATAAATGCTTTGAAATAAACCAGAGTCAAGAAGGTTATATCCTCTTTTTTCTCACAGGTCCACATTGTTCTTGGCAAGAACTCTGTAGAGTGATACCAAGATGTAGGAAAGAAAGAAAGAGGAGATGGGGGAGAGGAAACACACACACCACACACTCAGAGAGAGAGAGAGAGAGAGAGAGACAAAGACTCAAAGAAACTGGATATCTCAACCTGCAGATGTGTGGTACAGCAGGGTCTAGACTGTACTTCGGGAAACACAACTGGGTAGAGAGGATGGCTTACACGAGATGAATATGGGAAGGGAGATCACAACCTAAGATAAACCTTGCATCTTGTATTTAATATCATTGGAGCTGTTTTCACTTATCTGCGTGACTCTTTCTTTTGTGCCTCTTAATTTCTCCTTGAAGTTCTGTATCTAATCATTAGTTGGGCAACCAATAATTCTCCCTTAGTCCCCCACCCCTTTTTACAACCAACTTTAATCTTTCGACTCAGTGAAAAACATGTTTCCCCTATCATAACTGGTTTAACAAAAATTCTCTTTCAAGTTTAGATTACTCAGATACAATGGCTTTCCTGCAGCAAGCACTTGCAGAGAGGAATTTACATCAGAAAAGAGATTTACGATAGCCTTAAATTTCCATTTGAATATGGAGCGTTAATAACATGCATATGTTTTTTTATTATTATTATTTTAAGGTTTAAGCCGTGCCATAGGCTAAAGGAAAGCTGGAAACTGCGGGGCTGGCAGAGCTCAATGAATAATTTGATCTGGATTTCATTCACAAACAGCAGCGCACTCCTCGGGAAAGGACCTGAGCCGTCTCCCCAGTTCGGAACTGCACTGAGTGCCAGGATTTCCTGATTTGTTTACATTTCTCAAAAAACTTCTTTCTCCCCACCGGACCAGGCCAGAATTAGACTTCCTTTTCCACTTTTGGCTCCTTCCAAGCTATTCTTGCTCAAGGTATTCACCCCCCTTTCCCTGCATTCTTCCTTGTGGAAGTCTCAGCTGGCTTCTTTGTCTTACAGAAACACTGAGAGGCAATGAAAGATGTGGGCGGAAGAATAATGGCCACAACGACAACAATAAGCCCACCGGAGCTGGCTTTTCCTGGACACGGCCCAGTCTGTCCATCTTTAAAATCTACTGTGAGTCTCACACAGATGCCTGGAGAAGGTCATGAGACAACCACGTGCAATATATTGGGTGACCTTGCCATCGTCCCTCGGCTCTGCAAGGGGGGCCTGAAACCAACTCTTCATCCGCAGCCTGTTGATGAGACCCGCCACTCAGATAATGACGCTTCAGCCAGGGGGAGCTTTGGGCGTCCTCTGTAGTGGCCGGGCTTCTGTGGGGCTTCCATCCTGGTCTCTTTGGTTTCACTTTCAGCGTCTGCATCATTTATAATCGTCACAAGCTTATCTGGGGATTTTACTCTTAAATTCATTTGTACGTAACTGTTTTGGTGTCTGGGTGTAATTCCCTTCTTCAGAGGAACACAGGTGTGGTCAGTGGCCAAAGTGGATGGATACAAGGCCATCAGCGATCACTAGTTTCCACAGACAAGGAAAACACAGAGAAACACAGGAGAGGGGCTAATGACAGGTGTGCTTTTCTGTTTAGTGGCGTTTTCAGTTCTATTTTCCTTCATTCTTCTTTCTAAGGCTAAAGGACTCTTTGGCTTCGCTGGTTACATCATCTTTGTTTTTGAAAGGCGTCTGCCATCCTGGCCCTAGACAGTCTGGGAGCAAGTCACTCTGCTGGGTTCCTTAGGGCAGCCAGTTCTTCCTTCCTGCTCTCCTGGGAGTTTCACCCAGCTCTGCAAAGCTTCACTTGCCTGGGGGTTGATGTAAATGTCAGCATTGTTCTAAGACTGTTAGTATTATGGCAAAAGAAAAAAAATCTTAAAATGAAGGAGTCTCTAAAGACTGAGTTAGTGTGATTGACATAGGTGCTTGCACGAGTTCAATGCCTGTCAAGTGCTCGCGAGTCAAACCATATTGAGGACAGCATTAAGTAAAACCTCTACTTTCCTCAAAGTCACTGTTTGGCACTGAGCTCTTTCAACCTGCTTCAACCGACCAGGTCAAAATCAAAATGGAGTCACCAGGGCTAAGGTCATCAAACTGAAACTGAAATCAGAATTAAAGTGATTACACACGCATTTCCCGAACAAGGCAGTTTTAGCACAAAAATGGAGTTTCTTCTGCCTTAACCCTTCACAGAAGAAGTAGCCTAAAGTAACCTGAGATTAGCCAGCTGTTTTACTCCTGTTATGTCTCTCTCTGTTCTGGCTTTAAGGAAAGCAGCTTTAAATGATCATCCTGTTGGCTTTAAAAAACAAAACAAAACAAAACAAGAAAGGCTTGTTTCTGCTTTATTCTGTCCATAAAACAAAACTCCTACCTTGGAACTTCCCCCCCCCCTCTGTTTCTGATGGAGTGAAGTGTTGTTTGAAGCTAGAATAAGAATATAAAGCCGATGAAGAGCGTTGCATTGGCATGAGGCAGCTTAGCTGGTGAGGTCCTGACTTCACTGGAGATCTGAGCAGGTCCGCGTGCTAGCACCAGATGGTGTCTGGTGTTCTGACAGACAGCTTTCCACTTCATTGCTGCTCCTCAGAGATTTGCCCTCTACTGTGGAAGGCACCCTGGCCACTCTGAGTTGGTTAAGCTGAGAAGGTTCATTCTCTAGACCCCCATTTCTGTCTCGTTCGTCTCTTAATTCAAAACCACAAAGTTGTTTGCCAGCGAATAAAATGTAAAAATGCATCAGTTTCCTATTTTACAAACAAAAATTTTCTTTTAATAATTGCCACACTTTTTATAATTTCAAATTCGTATGTGTGTAGAAGCAAGTAGATTCCAACAGTGGTCTATAGATAGTTCCAGGCTCTTACAAAGGGCATCTTGAACCGTGATTCTTGGTGTCTATAGCACCCACTTAGGAGTCTTCCCTGGCTGGTCAACTGGTTTGAGCCTTAGGAAGCTTTTGTCAAGTAAACTCTCGGCCTTCTGAGACGCTTAAGGAGGCTCAAGCGGCAGCTTTCTGAACCCTGAAGTGGAGGGAGAAGCAGCTGTGTGCACAGCAGACCCTGCAGGCAAACAGACCTTGTCCAGCCTGCACTCTCCATCTCTGTTTTATTGCCAGAGTTTCAGTGTAGTCAGAAGCACTGTCTGGAAGAAGAGCCGTGTGGGAGAAGAGTGGGAGAGTGACCAGCACGAGGATGTGGCCTTCCAGACAAATGCCCAGGTCCCACCAGGGACTGTTGAATGGAAAGTCTCCATTTCCAAGGAGGGAAAGCTAACATAGAGGAAGCCTGTGAGTGCTCAAGGCCACTTGGTGACTCACTGACAGAAGAAGGTGAAGTCACTGAGTTTCCATGGGGACCTTGGTGGTTTTGAGCCAACGACAAAAGGTGTGTGGATGGCTTAAATAATGCAAAGTTACATTGAAGGTCTGCTCACTCATTAAGAAAATCCTTGAAGACTGGCAGCCGCCAAGACTGCACTTCTGAAGTAGCTCTCCCCTACTTTCAGCTTTGTGCCTAGTCAGCGCTCTAACTCCCCAAGTTTCGTTAGTAGGGTTTCCTGCTTCAGGTTCAGGTTTCAGTTACAGATTTGCTGGCCGACTGGTGTTTGCTGGGAGATTATCAAAGCTACTGCTGTGCTGTGCTAGCCTTCGAAGGAAGTTCAGATAAACGCCACTGCTTCTTGGTGGAAGTATGAACCAAACAGGAGGGTGCACTCATTTTAAACAAACCTTCTGGCTAAAAAGTTTCAGAAATCAAACAAGCAAAACAAACAAACAAAAGCTCAGGCAGCCAGAGAGGCATTTTCCAGCAACACGGTACTGGTTGGAATTTATGAAGCCGAAGAGTTCAGACTTTGTCCAAGTCAGTGACTGATAAGTGACAGCCAGCTTCAGGATCCTTTCCCCCTTTCTCAGTAGTGAATGGGACGCTCTTTCAAGGGCTTCTAATTTATTGTTTAAAATTGGAACCAGTACAAATTCAAAGCAGAGTGAAAGGAAGTCTCCAAAACAATGCATTGAAATTCTCCCAGGGCTTTTTCAATGGTGAGAATTCAGTGCACCCAAGAGGTGAGACTTCCAGCAGTGGCAGAGCGCCTGTGAGGATTTTTGACATTAGACCCAGGGAGGTGACTCCTTCCCAAGGTCGAACATCCATCCATAGGGATTCCTTTCCCTTTTGTTGAAAATGTATAGAGCATTGCCCAGGGACTAGGACATTCAGGGGAAGCAAGCCCTGTTCATAACTGAAAATAAGCCCTCAGCGCAAAGCTACAGGGACAGTCCCCAAGCATCTTCGGCACACCAAGTCATGTGCTACAGTGTGTCATGCATCTGGTCTTCACAAGGATATTCTGAGGAGGAGATGGTCTTCAGTGCACTTTCCTGTTTTTCAGATAAAGACACATGAGGTTCATTCAGCCACCTGCCCAAGCACAGCCTAGTGAGTGGCAGAGTCAGGCTTTCAAGGCTGACAGTCTCATCTGGTGCCTTACTGCAAATCCCTTTGCAAGACTGTCCCCTCGGATAAGGGAATTGTCTAGATTCAAAGATATCAGGGTGCTGCAGACCTAGTGGGAAGTGATCTAGGGGCCAAAAGAAGTCTAGTTTGCCTTAGTTTTAAAGATGGAGTCCTCTTTTTGTTCTGCTTTTGAATTATGAAGCAAGTCAGGTCAGGACATCCCCTAAAATTTCTTGTATCTATCTGTGTGTGTGCACGTGTGTGTTCGGGTGTGTGTGTGTGTGTGTGTGTGTGTGTGTGTGTGTGCGTGTGTCAGCCCAGGACAACTTGTGGAACTTGGGTTTTCTTCTTCCACCATATGGATTCTGGAGATAAAACTCAGGCTGTCAGGTCTGGCCTTTAATCCCTGAGTCATTTCTATATTCTCAATTCTATTATTTCCATTCCCAATCGGCCTGTTTCTGAAACGCAATGGGATTGGCTTACATGCAAGTATCTGGCTTTCTTCTAAGTCTTGTTGGAGCTCCAGTCTTGTTTTCTCCACTTTCTAAAGTGTTACTGCTGATTTCAGGTCTTCATGTACCTGTCTTCAGTTTTGAAGACACATCCAATCAGCTCTTCCCCTTGACCTCCCTTAACTGTAATGTTTAATTCAGCCACTGAGACTCTAAAGCTCAGGATAAACTTATATGTCAATCTTTCGTGGATTGTACTTTACCTCCATTTCCAGGCCCACGCAAATAAGCAATCAGATCTCTTTGCTGCATCTGGCTCAACTCATTCCTTCAGCAATGAACCAATTCTCCAAAGCCAGACATTGTGTTAAATTTCCAGGAAGACTTCCTACTTTTAGGCATTCTGCCCTGGGTAGAGATATAAGATTAAAAATGGGATTCAACACTTTTGGCAGTATTATTATTATTATTATTATTAATAATAATATAATTTCATTCTAGAAAGTACTCTGAGTTCGAGTCACATTTTTGAAGACTCAGACATGAATCCTGATCTAAGGAAGTTCCAAGTATCCCAAGTAACTATATGGCTTCCTATTTAGAGCAAACCAGAGCAACAAGAGAGCATTCAATGAGTTTCTATTTCCTAGTAAATTGATTTTAAGGTTTTTTTAATTGGAAACCAAGATTCTGCACAGTTTGGCTTAACGTCCTCCTTTCTTGCACTCCTTCTGCCTGCATGTCCCGCCTTGGGCTCTGTAGGGCCCTTTCGACTTTTTCAGTCTTGCTGTTCTTTCCGATCTGACCGTCCCCACACCACAGTCCTTGGTATCCCAATAGTTGGAATTTTAGCCATAGGTGAGCATTCTGATTCTGTCAAAGGGTCAGAACATAGGATGCATATGCCCCTTCCCAGCTCTCATCAGATCCTCTACTGATCAGAATAGGAAGGGTAGAACAAGCCCAGTGATTTGAGCGGCTGGAAGTGCATCTGTAATAATTTTGCCAGATTTTCTGGGGATTCTGCTTCAGTTCTAAGACCTCATAGCAGTTCTCAGTCTTGGTACCTGAATTGTGCTTGTTTTTTTTTCCCCAAATGTACTCTTAACGCATTCCTGACCCTGAAAACCCACCAGTATCTGAGACTCTAAGGTCCCAGAAGGTTCTGTAGGCCTTGATAGTTTACCTATCTTTTTGAAATAAAAAACATTATGATCCATTTATTCAGCACTTAGTGTTAATTGAAGCCCCTCTATGTGCCAATGTTGGTCACATCACACAAAGATTTCCATGCTGCATAATGGAACAGGTGGTTAAAGAAAAAGCAGCAACCCTTCTAGCTTCCCTGGGAAACAGTCACGCATCTGGGTGCACAGACATATGTGCAAGAAAAAAAAACACAAATGCGTCGATATACATAAGGTTTTATTTTAATTTAAAAGGATCATGATTTTAGTGATGGAGGAAGCCCATGGAGGCACACAGGCATTCCCAAATCAATGGAAAACTCTACACGCATGCTCAAGGTTGTGATACTGCAGTCTGTCATGTTCAGATACATGATGGTTTGGGGACACTGATTTCTAAAATGTTTGCTGCTACAAAAATGATCATGACTTGGAAGAACATCCTAAAAGACCTTAGAAGGCCAAAGAGTTTTGTCTATTGTTTACTTTCCCCCTACTGAGAACTCTTCAGGGCCTTGGAGAATCTTCTATGGTAACTGTAAGAACATACAGAATACGGTTTTCAATAAAGAAGCAGTTATATATTTATGTTATTTTAGATATCTAGTTATTTCAATTTGAACTAATATATTGCACAATTTTCAGATGCACACCTGCCCTGGCAAGTGTTATTAAGAAAGTGGAGAAAGACAACCTGTGAGGGGTGTGTACCCTAGCACAGCCTCTGTGGCGAGACAACGTGTACAGAGGAAGGAGGAAACTCAATGGGTGTGTCCTCTCATCCACCAATTCTACCCGGAGAAGTTTGAGCACATGCGCACAAGAACACCTGTGGGTGCAGGACAGAGAATGAGTTATAGTGCATTCATTTGTTTTATTGAAATAACAATGCCAACTTCACAAATTTCTCCTGGGAAATTCCTGAAAACATAATGCCCACAAAAATTATAAAATACCTGATTAAAATACATTATGCTTTTAAACAAAATGAAAAAATTCAGTATATAGACACCAACAGATAATAAAGTTAAGACCATGCCACCACATTCAACATAGTGGTTAAATCTAGGAGGGATGTGGCAAGGGATCTGGAATTAGGAATGAGGGAATCTAACTGAAGATGGATGTCTGTCTTCTCATTTTACTTAAAAATGATCTGAAATAAATAAACCAAGGTAATAAAATCTGATGGCGTAGGGTATGTAGGTCAAAGTTTATCAGCATTTTGTCTTTTTTTATATCCTTGTAAGAATAAGAAAGGCAGGCCAAACAAAAAAATATACCAGAGACCGGTTGTATTTGAGAGAAAACACAGCTTAAGCTACTAGTGAAGCAGATATTCAAACACAAAACAAAACAAAACCCACAAATTCTTGCTGCTTGTTTTCTTGTTCTTGTTGGAAAATGAGCTGGATTTGGCCTTTCACAACAAACAGCAATAATGATAATGAGCAATATGAAAATGATTAAGATGGCATGTTTGAGAAACATTTCTTCCCACACCCTGGAAGTGTAAAGCTTTCTTTTCCCTTTAGACAGATTTTATCTTGCCAGGGGCCGTGTAGGAACTTAATTGTGTATTGTCTTTTACTTTCATTCATACTTATCTTCCCAACTAACGTGAACCAGATTCCTGAGCATCCAGCTTCCAGTCTGGACAACTTCCTGTCATTACCATATGATTTTTTTCAAGAAATACATTTTGAGGGGATAACAAATCATCCCAGCTTTAACGCACCAATGGTAAACCTGTCCACTTCTTCTGAAACAATGGCCTACTGGAAGTTTGTTCTTCTGCAGGCTGTGGACTGCTTTGTTCTTCTTTAGTGTATGCGCAGGTATCCTCATTTGCAGAGCAACAACGGCAAAATAAGCAAACAAATACGATCTCATATTCCAAGCATATAAAATGTACACTCATACTGTTTTCTGGACAGGGCCTGGCTTCCAGGCATGCTAGAAAATGGTCTCTTCCTCAGTGTCAGGGCCACTCTTCCTTCTTCTTCAGGAAACACACATCTTGCCCATCTCTGTTCTGTCACTTGTATTTTCAAAGGCACACTCAGAAAGTCTCAACTAGTGATTTAATTCTCAACAATGGGAGGAAAAATTAGAGGATCCAAGCACAGCTCTCAACAATGTGGATGAAAGCAATCTCTATTTTTCCCTAATGCTGAATCCAGCTTTGAGCTTCTCTATTTCCAGCAGTATAAAGCCAAGTGTTTGTAGTGTGTTTTGGTGTTTTTTTCTTTTTCTTTACTTCCTTCTTTGTTTTTTTTTTTTTTTTTTGATGTGAGCTGGCATCTCTCATGAAAAGATAAAGGAATCAATTAACTATACTAGCAAACCTCAAGGATAAAAGCCATTGCTGTGCACAGAGGTTAGGCGTGCACATGGTATCGAGTACGGGCCTGGAAGCAAGCTGCTGCCACAGAAAGCAGATGCCTGTCTCCTTTAGGGAGATCAAATCATGTGTAAGTTGGCTATTGTTAATCTCCAGATTGATTCAACAGTGATGGTATTGCCAGATTAATTTGAGTTGATTGCCACCACTGTCATTATCATTGTCACAATAAAACTTTAAAATGTTTGACTCAATCAACTGGTAACAAAACGACACTAAAACTATAAAGAAGGAGCCATCCTGAAGAGAGGAGGGTAAATGGAGTCCAGAAGTGGTAAAGGGCCAGAGAGCCGCCACTTCCAGCCTCTGCTGCCAAGGCAGAACTGCAGATGTGGTAGAAGAGGAATTCCCCCCACATCACAATGAGTAATAACGCCTAGCTCACAATCATAGGATGCATGAGACAATGATGAATTGTATATTGCAAGCCTATAGAAGACAATAAAGTGGTCACTTTCTTCCTACTGGAATCTCCTAGCAAAATTAGAACAGAAAAAAAATTCCACTTGTGGTTTTTTACACACAGTTTTTCCTGTTTTCTTGAAGAAGTTATAAAGAAGAAACAGTGCAGATGCTCGGATTTCTTCTTTCGCATGACTCTGCTTCATCCTTTTATTATGTTTCTCTTATTGTTCCTTTTATGTGGTGGTGTTTTAAAACTCCCCTGCACATGCTGTCCTCCTTCCGCTCCTGCTCCCTTTCTCTCCCCCTTCCCCCCCCCCCCCGCCACTCATTTGCTACTTATCAGGATTATAGGAAGAAGGGTAAAATAAGGAATGCCTACCTCAAACTGAGAATTAAATTTGTCACGGATTATTCTGTCACATAACAGGCCGGTTCAGTCCCTGCTTACAGTCACACTAAGGGGGCTTATCCAGAAAGGCCCTGACAGCTAAGAAAGTTTCAAGTGATCCAACCAGTCATGAAAACCCAAGAGGTCTGCAGTCCTTCTGACTGCTCAGGCTTGCTCTCGGGAGGTCAAATCAGGTTTAGTTAACACCAGGACTCCCTGACGCCTCCTGCCCTCAATATTTAAGGAATGGACATCCTTAAGTTGACCAAGTGAGAGATTTCAAAGACATTTGAACTAAAGTTGGTTTTGTTTCTTTTTTCCTTTCTTTGTGTCTATTCCTCTAGCAAAGCCTTGCTTACTTATGTGCTCGACTCCAAGTTCTTTTTACTTTCCAACAGGAGCGCTTCATTCGGTCTCATGAAGGCTCCAGAGACTCTTAGCTCCTACTAATCGTTAGGGGAAGAAATCAGGTCCACGATCCCAGCCTTGGCTTTTACTCTTCAAGGCTGTGTCTACAAGATACCAAACACCTACATGTTTCCAGATTTTGGTTATTGGTCTGCCTGACGCCAAACATCTGGATAGTTGAAAACATCAGGATGCTTGGCATCCTGCAGACACAACATCTGGATGGCTGCTTGAGTTTTTCACTTTTTAACTGGATGTTTGGTGTCATGTAGACACAAGCTGAGGCTCTGACTTCATCCCTGTAACAGCCCCCGGGGCTGCCAGGCTGGCTCCAGATTCCCTTTATTGCAACTGACATTTTTACAAGAAAACTTTGCATTCTGCACAAGGCTTGCTGTGCTTCTGCTCAGAAACAGATTCGTTACTCAGAAAATAAAAAAGGAAAAAACCCAAAGCAAAACATCCCCAACTGACCCGCAAGGGCTGCATGCTTGAGCAAGGCTTGGTTGGAGCTGGAGAATTTCAGAATCACTACTGCCCTGCGAGCAGTGTTAGTAAGTGGTATACTACCTTAGCAAGAGGGGGTGGCCCGAGAGAGAAGAAGGTCTCCAGACCATTCCAGCAACATTCAATCTGACTCACATTTCAGACACAGAATTGTGCTGCCAGGCTGTCAGAGACGCTGCTTCCTACGTGACTGGATGTAGCTGAATGACATAGTCCAGGAGAGAAACCAGATTCCCCAAACGAAATGAGAGGGGTCATTTGGGAAACATCCTTTACCCTAGAGTTTCGGAATAAGACTGAACAAATAAGATGATCAGTTGAGCAAGAGTTTCATAGACAAATGAAGGCTTACTGCTCCCCCCCACTTCGGAACAATGGTTCTAATGACGAAAGTAAATTACCAACAGCTACTTATTGACCACCTTCTGCGTAGCTGTCATGAACTGTCTGACTTCACATCCCTTCTCATTCCTGTTCTTGCCAGGTGTACCTATTAGCATTAGATGAGCTCATGCCTGCCCACTCACTGTGAGCAGCTCTGCTCTAAGGCACAGAAAGCTCGCCAGCCTTTGAAAGTTGTTGGAACAGGTTCAAACCATACTCTTCTCTTATCCTTCCATGATTGGCATAAAAAATCCTTTGCCTGGACCTTGCTCCTTGCCTCCTCAATCGTTCGCTTGTGCCTTTACTCTCCACCTGAGTCCGTCATCATTTATTTGCTGGTTTAGGAGACTAGATTCTTATCTCTGGGCTCGGCCCTCCCAATTTTGGATGATGCTTATTAGCTTTTGGAATTACAGGATCTGCTTCTTCCTGCCTTTCTCTAATAGCAGCCACTCGCTGAGTGCAGCAGCTAGCGCAATTTGACCCTTCTATGCTGGGGGTTGAACCTTATGCATCTTAGGCATGTGTCCTGCTGCTGAGTTTTACCCACAGCCAGAGGTGACCTTTGAATATCATATTTAATCCTCTCATGGAGCTGCTAGGATGGTATTACAAACTACTGTTTTAGAGATTTGATACAACTGAGCAGCATGCCCGATCTCACAAGAGAGAGGCGAGCACAGCCAGAGTCAGGGTGTGAAGTCTGGGATTTCTCCGAAGCCTGGGCAGATCTGTCCCGCTGCAGTCTGCCCTCCAGACTTGAACTCTTGCTTGTCTCATTCACAGGACATCTCCATCTGAAGCGCTTTAGAATTTTCTTTACTGGACTAACTCTGTTTGACCCTGTGCCTGGCATTAATTACTCATTCGTTTATTAGGTAACGTGTCTTGAGAGTCACTGGGCTTTGTTCTGAGAATAAAATGGAAACAAAATAAAACCCAGGTTCTGCCTTCATTGGAAGATTGGCTTAATACCTACTGGAACAAATGGACAAGTAAAAAGGCAATTTTGACAATGTAATGAGTCCAATAACACTAGTACACTAGTACCTACTGGACCAACTCCCTCTTCTGACCCCTTTGGTCTTTATGGCTACTACCCACGCTGTCCTCACTTTCCTTCTCCCAGTTAGCTCCCTGTGAAGTCACATCACTGTGTGAACCAAGGCAGATAGGAAGGTAGTAGGTAAGAGTCTCTGGGGCCAACTGAGAATCTTCTTCTGTGTTCATAGACCTGGATCTCAGAAGCTCAGTTTCTAACTCTGGAGCTCTGGGCTTCCTTTGAAGTCTGAGAGGGAAGAACCCTAGGGTTCTACAGACGAGTTCCTGTTTCCTCTACATTTTCAAGAGTAGTTCAGAGGGATGATAAGAGTTTGACGAATAGGCCTAAGTTCCTAAGTTCTATTCCTCATTGTTTTCCAGCCATTAGTGCTAGTCACAGTGCTCCTTCCGATCAGAGTTTTGTTGCACAGGTCCTGTTGTTATCTGTGGACTACTACAAGGACTATGGCATGGACCTTGCACGGGGCCTCCTTATGCTTCAATTTACCTAAGTCTCAGGTGAAGTGGTAATTGCTCTCAACACAGTGAACAAATGCATATGTCAACAAAAACTTGTTAATGGAATTAAAACAGGTAATGTTGGGGCAAAAGACTGAGTGGTAACACAGATCTTAATAAACATCAGGCATTTAGTTTGATGATTCAGATTTGTTTGAACTGACTTAATCTACAATCTATCAGGGGAGTTGAGATTTATAGATATGAGACAATCAATGAGCAGTAATAGATACTAAGCCTTCATTTTTCCATTTGATATGAACTTCTCTGTAGAAAAGGTAGAGTCTTACAAATCAGGATTGTTAGCAAACCACCAAGAGAAGATGAAGAACTTTGAGCCATTAATGTATCTCAATTTTTAAAAATGATTTTTCCAAATGATTATATAGTAGATATATCACCCCATTAAAAAAAAGTCAGACTGAGAGATTAAAGAGTATCTAGTAATGAAATGATGGTTTCATTCAAGTTTGACAAATATTAGTTGCCCACTGTGGCCTTAGTTTATTGCTAAAAGCTATGATGTGAACAAAGAAGACGTGGTTTCTCTTTGGGTGCAATGCTGGTGTGTCTAGGTTATAAATAATAGATCAAAAGATCAGATAGACAGGAAACAGCATTAAGACCTGAGAGGTTAGGGAAGTACTGTAGGTGTGATAACTTGAACTGGCAAAGAGCATGAAATACGTTGAGGTGGGGCAGAGAGGCTAAGTGCCTTTGGTACCCTGTCGAAAGGCTGACTGAGGACAACCACAGTAGCATGTTGTCTTGAGCTTCGAGACTCTGCATTCCACAGCATCTTCTCCCAACTTCTCTCTCTTACTCTTCTTAATGATGAGACCTGCCCAGCTCTTACTTCATGGACTTTGTTGGGTGCAAGAACCACCTCTAGCAATGTCCACACACATGGCTTGCAGTCCTGTCCATTCTCCATCGGGTGCTTACGGCCTCAGTCAACCTTGGCTCTTTTCATTTAACTGGATTTTCCCTTTGCTCTTGAGGGCCAACCTCTAAAAGAAGAATGTCTTGGGATGGTCTCACAGAGGCAACCTAATTGGTTTTTCATATTTCTTGTGTTGTTTGAAAGTTTTCCAAGTGCTTTACTGCATGTAAGGAACAAAGTAGAACATGGATTTCCTCAACATGCCGTTTATCTATGGTGCCTGGCTCTAGAAATACTTCTTTTTAAGAATGGTAAAGGGTGAAATAAATATACCTCTTAGTCTGCAGACTTGCAAATGTGGCTCTGTTCTCCATACTATCAGGCAATTTCAGTTATTTGTGCTTGACAGTGACTTTTAAAATTTCTTCAGAGCAGTCTGACAGAAAGCATCTGAAAGGCTACCATGGAGAGTCACCCTTCCTGTGAAACCCATGATAATGTACCCCAAGAATATTTGTTCTATTCTGGGGGTGACTCCACTTTGGATGTCTACAGAGCCCATGGAACTGTCTTTGTATCCTGATGAGATCCTCGCTCTAAGCCCCCCACATGAGTATTCTCTTGCAGGGATAATGAATTCTAAACCACAGTGGACATGGGTTTCACCCCTCTGCAGCATCGTAAGGGGATGAAGCCCATCACGGCCTGTCAGCTGTGAGGTACCCAAGGCCCTTTACACAGCTTTCTGTTTGAAGGGCAGTGAGCGCTCCCCTCAGGGGTTTTTACTTTCAGCCACAGTATCATTTGATACCATAGTCACTTCATTTTCATCTTTTCAGACACATCTATTCTTAGTTTCGTGTTTTCAATGTGTGAGCTGAGGCAGCCAGATTTTACTGGAGGTTCTGGTCTCCTGTCCACCTGCCATTCCTCAAATTGTAGTGTATTTGAATTGCCTGTGGTCTATTATTACTATTATTAAGAACAGTTTTTGATTCAGGCATGGTGTTGCATACTTATAATCTCAGCGTTCTGGCAGCTGAGGCAGGAAGATCATGACTTTGAGGCCAGTGCAGTCTACATAATGAGAATCTCTCTTAAGAAAACAAAAGAATTAAAACCAAACCTGTTGTCTGAGGTTTTCTGTCCTGCCCGGTCCTGCAGTCATTCCATCCAAAGAAATCACACAGAGGTCTACATTAGTTATAAACTGATTGGCCTAGTAGCTCAGACTTCTTATTAACTCTTATAACTTACATTAGCCATTTATTCTTGTCTATGTTAGCCACGTGGCTCAGTATCTTACTTGGTGAGGCAGTCACATCTTGCTTCTTCTGTGGCTGGGTCACGACTGCCGAATGGAACTTCCTTCTTTCCAGAATTCTCCTGTTCTCATTGCCCTGCCTCTACTTCCTATCTGGTTGTCCTGCCTGTACTTCCTGCCTGGCTACTGGCCAATCAGCATTTTATTAAAATACAATTGACAGGGTATAAGCTATTGTCCCACAACACAAACCAAAAAGAAAGAAAGAAAAGAAACCTAAAATATCCAAATCGATAGGCAAGCACCACCTTCTAAAACCTTTGGTTTCAGGAGGCGGGGCAGGAGTCGGGCTTCTGCACTGGGAGCCAGTGCATGTGTAATGATGTAGGCTTGTAGCTCAATCTGGCCAGCACAGAACATATCAAGCTTCTTCTGAGGAACCAGACATGGGGCAGATTGAGAAGAAACAAAGGAAGAAAATGGAGATCTTCTGGCCTTCTTACACTGGGTACAGTGTTATACAGTTAATCAGCAAAATCCAATTCTGTCCTTCACTGAGGACTTTAAATGACCAAGAGTATCTTTCTCTGTGTTCTTCTGCTATAACAGAATGACAAATACTGGGTATTTTATAAAGAAACCAATTTTGTTTTTGCAGGGCTGGGAACAAAGCAAAGATAGGATAGGCATAATAGGGTTCTACCATTAGTCTGTGTCCCTGGCCCAAGAAGTGATTTATGTCTTACAATTCTATAGTCTGTAAGTTCAGTATTAAGGCAGGTGGTGAGGGGTGTCTTTCGGTTTACCATACTGTGGGAACAAGGTGAGAAGCTTTGTAACCAAGTCACTTGGGGCTGAAAATATATTCTTATATTAGCACAACCCCTTACAAAGGCAGAGGCCAATCCTCTGATATTGGCACTGACAATATGATTGCATCTGGTGCTTTAGAGGGGACATTCAAATGACAGCATCAGCCTTCATGGAGCTTTATCTAGGAACTAGCGACTTATAAGAAAACTGCTAATTTTTTAGGAAGTATAAGAGGTTGTCATTCATGCTGATTTCCCACATCTTAATATCTTCAAGGTAAATCAAACATAAAATGATTTATTTCTAGAGGTGAATGCATCCATAGAAAGAATTCCAATGTTTCATGACTGGCTCAAAAGCTGTTAGTTAAAAAAGGAAAAGAAAATGTTTCTTGCTTCTGGAGGAGGCTGCTGGCCAACAGAAAGTTGGCTGCTTCCTAGAGACTCGAGTCTTGGTATGAAGGTAACCCATACTCCCAGCTCCCTGTTTGGCAAGCTCTATCTTGTTATGGTTCTTTAGCTTCAGAAATTCACCTTTAAAATATAAATATCACAGGAAGAGTAGCAGCAAGGATATGTGTACTCCAACTCCAGCAGTGACTGGCAGATGTTAACCAGGAAGAAAGAGGGAACTTGGCCCAAACTACCAGACATTAAGGAGAAAGAATAGGCAGCAGTGAAGCAGGAGCAAAAAGATGTGGAGATAATACAGGTAGACTCACCTTCTTCAAATACTGTCAATGGCTTGTCTGTTCCAGCACTGATCATATTTGTCCCATATACCACCCCTTCTCTCACATACACTATGAATATACGACAACCATGTTTTCACAAGTCAAGTAGTAAAATATATGACCAGACATCTGTTTTCTCACAGAACACTTTCCCCATCAGTGAATTGAAGGCAATTCTGTTAAATAAATTCTTTTGAGTTATTTTTATGAAGCAGTTGACACCCAAGTAGATGGCTGACTTTCTCCCTTATTTATTTTATTCTGTGTAGACCAGAAGTCAGCAAACATTTTCTGTAGTACAGAAACACACACACACACACACACACACACACACACACACACACACACACTTTAAATGTAACAGCTTGTACAGTCTCTGCAACAATGATTCAATTGTTGTAGCACTGATTGACAATATCTAAATAAATGATCAGTATGTCAGTCAATAAAACTTTTAGACACAAAAACAGGTGATTCATTGGATTGTGCCTGTGGGTTGCAGTCTGTGCCCCTGTTATAGACAAAATGTTTTGTGTTCATTAATCAAAGATAAAAGTTAAACGTGGAACAACCTCCACACATGCAGTTGCAGGGCAGAGTGGACATTCACAGAGGTATAAAGACAGATTTCACTCCCATAACAGATGCTGAACATAAACAATCACCCAGGGCCTCTAGAAAGTGGCTATAAGCCTGGAAAGTTGCCCAGAGAAGGGTGTTAAGTGGAGAAATTGAGACTGAGTTAAAGCAAGTGTTCAACTATAGTCCCGTGTCAGTCCAGTTGATAAATTAAAAACTCTACCACCCTATAAGAGTGTTTAGATTTTCCAGAAGTTTCCACCAGCCCTTTGCCAAAGCAGTTGTGACACAGGATAGTACTGAGAGATAGTCCTGAAAACACCTTGAGCAGTTGTTATACATTGAATTTTCATGTTTTGTTGAAATTTCTCTTTAACCACATATCAAATTTACCTCTATTGTTGAGTCTGTGAAACTATTATAATATGGATATCTGTGGTTGATGAAGTGGAACTCTCTAGCAACTTAAGTGATGCTTCCTGAGTTTCTCAAATGAGGCCAGATGGAGACTCTAAGTATTATGATCTCAAAAAGATGCCTAGATAAGTGAACTTGTTAGAATTGTAAAACATATACATAGTAATTGTACACATTATTTACACATGCACACATTTACAGTTCAAATTCTTCTTCCTGTGTGGCCCTGCCTACGTTATCTATGAAACTGCATTTTAAATGTAAATTAAAGGTATCTAAATATAAGCATGTTTATTTTAATTACACGAGTAGCAATTTAACTTCATTCAATTATACTTCCATTTTTGTTTTGTTTTCACAGGAACTGGAATCCTCGTCACCAGACAGAACTGTAGGTAGGACCGGGATTTCTTGTTTGTAATAAATGTGCTGTTCTCATGATGTCTTTTAACATCTATCCTAAATCAACCCTTTAATCTAGGAGCCTTTGATCCTAGTTCCCTTCCCAGAGTCTTCAATACCAGTACTTCCCCTAGTTATTCTTGTGTAAATCGATATCATGGATGTTAGAAGGCAATAAATGAACAATGCCACATCTAGTGTTTATAACAACAGGGATTATTAACTTAATTAGCGTATCCTTTTGAAATATCTGCGGAATGATTATGACCTCAGGGACACCAGCGACAGCCACCTGATCTGTTTCTTACAGAGCAGTGAAGTTTCCCAAGCATCCTACTGTGGTCTATGGTGGCAATTGGTGTTTTCTCTTCACAGAACTCTAGAGCAGAGGGAAGGGGTCAGGACTTCTGTATTTCATTAAAAATGAAGATTTCAAAAGGAAATCTAAGGGACAATGTTTAAGTGCCAATTTTTTTATTTTGTCAAGTGAGGATGATAAGCAAAAATCTTTTATCTCTTGTGTCTATATCTTACAAGAGAAAGAAATCTGAACAACAAAATATTATCTAGGGAGTATTTTCAAACTAAGAAGATTCTTATGAAATTTCCCCATTCTATCTTTATGGTTTTTTTTTTTTAGTATAGATCATAGAACTAATGCATAAATCATGAAAAAGACAGAGAAAACTAGGAAATGTTAAAATCTTAAGGCTCTTTGTTTAGATAAAATTATTTCAAATTAAAGTAAAGCTAAAAGAATTAGTGACTTCAAGGTTTAAAATGTTTCGGCTAAGGGTTCAGCTCAGTATTGGATGCCTGCAGGGCATGTGTGAGTGTGCGTTAAAACTCTAACACAGAAAGAGAAAGGCAGGGAGGAAGGTACAGAGAGACACACAGACAGAGAATTCTGTGATCCTAGGGATCATGTTTCTTCAAAGGGTACCCTTCCTTGGGAATATCATGCCTTACTTAAACTGCAAGCAAAATTTTAGAAGTATTTTCTAAGATTTTTCAGACAGTCAGTCAAGAAAAATATTAAGGATGTAGTGGGTTTAGGCTGAACTAGTGATCTTGTGAACCACAGGCACACATGAGAGGACAGCAATCTTTAGATATAAAGTCACACTTCCCAGTTAGTCTATTTTTATAGCAATTTAAGTGGAAAATTGTCATACCCCAAGAACAAAAATTTGCAAGAGATGTTTTCAGCTTCTTTCCTATCCAGTTCCCATTTCCTGTCCACTGGCCTCAGGGGTATAAGCAAAGAGAAATTTCAAAAGCTTTTGGAAAAACAAGTTGTGTGTGTGCGTGTCTGTCTGTGTGTGTCTGTGTGTGTGTTTAGGGGAACGTAGAGATGGAGGCCAATAAAATCAAAACAGACTTAAAAGGTCACTCCTTGGTCACTTTCCCATTTATTCTAAAGGGTCAGACATGCACATGCTCTGGCTTTGTGAACTTCACTGTGATGGGCACAGTGCGACCAGCAAAGAGCTGTGATGAGGGAATTCAGTGGAAACACTCACTGAAAGGACAGAAATGGTTTGGAAGACACCAAAGCTATCTTATTATAATGGTTATCAATGATCAAGCCACTACAAATATCAACACTTCATCCATTACATTGTGAATAACTGGAGTGATGCTAACTAGGACCTGATTGGGTGTAATTCAGGGTTGAACACCCCTTTTAGTTAATGGCTGTGACTGAGAGTATCCCATCAGGATGTCACAGTACAAAGTGTAAGGGCATCTGAATCTGGAGACAGGAATCAATGGGCATGGGGGACAGCATGAGGGTGGTTGAGGACACACTTCTGCAAGGAAGTGAGGACAATAAAGTAAAATCTTCCTATTGTGAGATTCTATAGCAATACAGGAAATTGATGGTAGGAGCTATGGTTGCCTGTAAATAGAGAAACTGAAAGGAAACGTAAGCATGGGAGGGAGACAGAGGGGCTAGTATGTTAACTATCAATTGAGCTGCTACCCACTCTGTAAATGTCAGAGAAATGTACATGGAATAAAATAGAAAATTAGAGAGCATTAACTTTGCAGGGTTTGAATAGAGTGTGCACAAAATGCTCCACAAGGATACTAATGATGGAGAACTAGGGTTGGTAATAAATTTACGAAGAAAGGGAAATGAAAACTGTGGAATAATGAACTCTGTGCTGATGGTTCTCTTTATTTAGTTCATCAGTCCATGCTTCTGAAAAAGGAAAGTGAACAAGAAGGCAATCTTATTTTATTTTGTTTTGTTTTGTTTCTGGTAACTACCTTTTGCTAGTGCTTGGGCAAATTTACTGTATTTAAGTGACTAATATCCATAGAGTGTCCTCTGGTTATTAGGAAGGAAGAAATCTAAATACCAAAAAAGGATAAACAACGCAAAGATAAATATTTTGAAGTGATCCAGATTTGGAAAGTCCTAATACATTGCTACACTTTCCACATTTTCTTTGCCACAGAATGACTCCTCTGAGAACAAAGTAATTGTTGACTTCAAAGAACTCTGAGGAAGTTCAGTGGATGGAAAGAATTTGGCTGGCAATTGGGTGATTCAAATCTAGTTTCTCTTTGTATCACGGGTGTCCGCACGTGTGTGCTTATGTGTGTGCATAAAGCTCATGCTTAGTTCCAGAAAATGTAACTCACTACCTGAGCATTTCTCAATGTTTGGAAGGTACTGGAGAAGGGAAATACCCTTCCTAGCTGGTAACTCACTGCAGAGCTGTGGCAGGGGCACTCCATACTCGGGCAATGTAAGTTACAGACTCCAGTGGTGTCCAGACATAACTGGCCTTGAACTTATGTAGGAATCTTTAAAAGAATTCTTGAGTTTTCCAACAGTTCTGCTGAATCAGACTCTTCAGAGTGGATGAGCTAAATCTATATATGTTTGCCTAGGTGATTCTGACCTGAAGTGGGATTCCCCTCTGTATGCTGTGAATATGTTTTATTACCATTGTTAATAAAAAAAAAACTTCTTTGACCCATGGCAGGGCAGAATACAGCCAGGTGGAAAATCCAAGCAGAGATAGAGGAGGAAAGAAGATGGAGTCAGGCAGAAGCCATGTAGCTGTCAAAGGAGAAAGACACCAGAGTCTTACCAGTAAGTCACAGCCTTGTGGCAATACACAGATTAATAAAAATTGGTTAATTTAAGATATAAGAGCTAGCTAGGAATATGCCTGAACTGTTGGTCAAACAGTATTGTAATTAACATAGCTTTTGTGTGATTATTTGGGTCAGGGTGGCTGGAAAACAAACGTGCAGTCTCTGTCTACACTGACCAATGTGAGAGACCACTTACACTTAACTCAGGTTGGAGGTGATTCTGAGGATTTGCACATCTAAACAATTCAGTGGGCTCCCCAGTTAAGTGACAGCTACCTGTTCCTACTGAAGCTACTCCCTTTAAAACTGAAGTTCTGGGTAGACCTGCTGAAGGTCTTTACATCTAATAGCTCAACTGCCCCATATTCACCACACAAAATCCCGCTTCCGTCATTGCTTCTCAAAGAAAATGTTCTGCAAATAGATACGGATCAATCTGGCAATTATCTAGAGGGAACTGATATCCCACCAATGGGTTTAGGGGTTATGCTACAGTATCTTTCTTTGGCAGGGTTCCAGTGCTGACTCTGAACAAGCAACTCAACCAGGGGAAAGTGTTCAAATGCTACTTGAGAAACAAGCTCTTGTTTTTGTTGATTCTTCCGTTTTAGTGTTTCATTTAAATGGCTTCTTAGTTTAAAGAAATTGCCCTCCATGAGCTCAGCTTTTCAGTCTAGTAGAGTTATTTCATTTAAATATCTTTCTTTATTAAATTTTTTCTTTTCTTCCTTTTATTGAAGCTAGATTCTTAGCTCAGACAGTTTAACCTGATTTTAATTTCTTCTTCCTCTACTCCTCCCAGTTTCACTCTACCCCCACTTCCCTCTGGATCCACTCCCTTTCTGTTTTTCATTAGAAGTTGAAGCCTACAGGAGGAAAAGAGTCCTAAGAGCAGGCACAGCAGTCAGAGACCTACTTGTCCTCACAGTCAGGAGTCCTATAAAACTGCTAAACTAATAGCTATAATTTATACACAGAGGACCTATTGCTAGGTGCTTCCATCTCTGTGAACTCATATGTGCCTTTCTTAGTTGATTCAGAGGTCCTTGTAATTCAGTGTCCTCCATCCCTTCTGGCTTTTTACACTCTTTCTGCCTCCTCTTCTGCCTGCATTTCCTGAGCTCTGAGGAGAGGAATTTGATGGAGACTTCCCATTTAGTCTCTCTCTCTCCATGTAATGTCTGCCTGGGGTCTCTGCATCTGTTCCTATCTGCTGCTGAAAGAAACGTCTCTGGTGATGACTGGTTTAGGCACTGATCTATGAGTATAGCAGAATATCATAAGGAGTTGTTTTATTGATACTTTTTTTTTGTTTGTGTTTTGAAAACTGTAGTGTTTGACTTTACCCTAAGTGTCTGGACAGTCTAGTCTCTGTTTCTTTGTTACTCAAGCATGTAAATGGATGTTTCATTTCCTGACTGCCTGGTACCAGATAATCAACTCAAAGGCTGAGTATAAATTATAAATACTTGGTTGATAGCTCAGGCTTATTACTAGCTAACTCTTATACTTAAATTAACCCATATTTCTATCTATACTTTGCCACGTGGCTCATGGCTTGTTACCTCATTTTTTTTACATGTCCTTTTTTGCTCAGTGGCTGGCTGGCGTCTCTCTTTACTTTTCACTCCTTCCCATCATTCTCAGTTTGGCTTTCCCACCTTTCTTCCTGCCCAGTTTCCAGCATGTCAGCTTTTTATTAATCAATGAGAGCAATACATACTCATAGCATAGAAAAGGATTGTCACACAGCACAAGCAGTGTTTGGCATGGGTTCCCGCTTGTGGAGTCCTTAAGACATTGGTTGGTTGCTTCTACTAGTGCTGTGCTATCATTGCCCTAGAATATTTTGAAGACAGGACAGATTGTAGATCAAAGGTTTCGTGGTTGGGTTGTTGTCAACATTTCTCTTTCTGTAGCCTGCAGAGTAACAGTCAAGCATGTGAAACACTTACATGATAAAAACTTCAAGTCTTGGAAGAAAGAAACTGAAGAAGATATCCAATGGAAATGTATCCCATGTTCATGGATCGGTAGGATTATCATAGTAAAAAAAAATGGCCATCCTACCAAAACAATCTACAGATTCAATGCAATATCCATCAAAATTCCAACACAATTCTTTACAGACCTTGACAGACAAAATCTCAACTTCATATTAAAAAACAAACCTCAGTATAAATAAAATAATTATGATGAACAAAAGAACTGCTGGAAGTCTTAACCATTCTCAGTTTCAAGTTGTTCTACAGAGCTATAGAAATAAAAACCACACAGTATTGGCATGAAACCAGACATGTTGATCAATGGAATCAAATTAAAGACCCAGGCATAATAAATATACATAAATATGCACATACATGTATATAAATCTATACAAATATAAGCACCAGAGTTTTTATAAAGAAGCCAGAAATATACACTGGGAAAAAAGACAGCATGTAAGTGGAGACTGTATGTTGTTTCCCAACCACCCAGACCTGAATAATCACACAGAAACTATATTTACTACAACACTAGCCAATGGCTTAGGTGTACTTCTAACTAGCTCTTACTTTTTAAATTAACCCATTTCTATTAGTGTATGTATTGCCATGAGATTGTGGCCTACTGGTAAGGTTACCATAACTGTCTCCTTCAGCAGCTACAGGGTGTCTCCCTGATTCTGCCTTCTTTCGTCTTCTATCTTTGCTTGCAATTCCTGTCTTGCTATATCATGCCATGCCATAGACCAAAGCAGCTTCTTTATTAGCCAATGGTAATAAAACATATTCATAGCATAGAGGGGAATCCAACATCAACAACATCTTAAATAAATGGTGTGGGTCAAACTGGATGTCTGCATGTAGAAGAATACAAATAGATCCGTATTTATCACCCATAAAAAAACTCAAGTTCAGGTGAATCAGAGACCTCAACATAAAACCTGATACACTGAACCTGATAGAAGAGAAAATGATGAAGAGTCTTGAATGCATTAGCACAGGAGACAACTTCCTGAACAGAACACTTGCAATACACAGGCACTAATATCAACAATAATAAATGGGCCTCATGAAACTGAAAAGTTTCTGTAAGGCAAAGGATACTATCAATCAAAGAAACAGACTAGAGAATAGGAAAAGAGTTTTTTTTTTTTTTTTTACAAACTCCACATATGATAGAGGACTAATATCCAAAATGTATAAAGATCTCAAGAAACTAGATATCAAAAGAACAAATAACCCAATTTTTAAAATGGGAAACAGATCTAAACAGAAGTTTCAACAGAGGAACCTCAAATGGCTGAGAAACACTTAAAATAATGCTCAACATCCTTAGCCATCAGGAAAATGCAAATCAAAACTACTTTGAGATTCTATCTTGCACCTTTCACAATGGCTAAGATCAGTAAGACAAGTGACAGTTTACTCTAGTGAGGATGTGGAGCAAGGGAAAACTCCTCCATTGCTGGTTGGAGTGCAAACTTTTATAGTCATTATGGAAATCAATATGGTAGTTCCTTAGAAAGTTGGGAATTACCTACCTCAAGACCCAGCTATACCACTCTTGGACACATACCCAAAGGATGCTCCATCCTGCCACAAGGATACTTGCTCAAATATGTTCATTGCAACTTTGTTCATATTAGCCAGAAACTGGAAATAATCTAGATGTCCCTCAACAGAAGTATGGATAAAGAAAATGTGGTGCATTTATGTAATAAAGTATTACACAGCTGTTAAAATAATGACATCATGAAATTTGCAGGCAAATGGATGGAACTAGAAAAAATCCTGAGTGAGTTAATCCAGACACAGAAGATGAATATGGTATTTGTTCACTTAAAAGTGGATATTAGTCATTAAGTAAATGATAACCAATCTACAGTCTATAGACCCAGGGAGGTTATGTAAAGAGCAGGGGCCTATGAGGAAATGCATGGATCTCCCTGCGAAGGGGAAATATAGAATAGATTTTATGGGTAGGCTGGGGGGCAGGTGGTGACTGGAGTAACAGAAATCATGTTGAGGGAGATGGGATGGAGGGAGAGAGTACAGAGAGAGGTGGATGAAATTGGGGGCCATTGGGGAATTATGTACAAATCTAGTGGAAACTTCCTAGAATATATGAAGGTGATCCTAATGAACACTCCTGATAATGGGGCATATGAAGTCTCAGTTGGCCATTTCTTGTATCCTGGTGTGGCTCTCAGTCACAGGACAGGATTACATTCAGTTGGTCAAGGGGATCCCACGGAAATCCCCAAACAACCCAGGCTGATGCTAACACAGTGGGTTGCTCTCTACAAACTGACAGTGCGGTTCCCGTTGTCAAGGACAATATCCACACAACTCATTGAACATGGAAAATCTGAGCTGGTGCCTGCATGAAGCCTTCACTCCTACATTCTGCTATCTTCAGTGCAGGAAGGGGGAAGAGAGTTACCCCCATGATATATTATATTATTTGAGGCTATCGTGAAAGGTGTTTCCCTGATTTCTTTCTCATGGAAAAGCCATTAATTTTTTTTTAGTTATTCTTGTATCCAGCTATATTGCTATAAGTGTTTATCAGATGTAAAAATTCATTTCTGATTTTGTTAACTTGAATATTCTCTCCTCAACTTTTAGCTAATTTAGATAAGGGTTTGTCTATCTTATTGATTTTCTCAAAGAACTGTTTCACTGATTCTTTGTAAATTCTTTTGGATTCTGTTTTATTGATTTCAGGCCACAGTTTGATTATTTCCTGTCATCAACTCCTCTTAGGTGAGCTTGCTTTCTTTTGGTTCTAGAGCTTTGGTGTACTGTTAAGTTGCTAGTATGAGATCTCTTCAATTTTTTTAAATGTAGGCACTTAATGCTATAAAGTGTCCTCTTAGCAATGCTTTCATTGTGTCCCATAAGTTTGGAGATGCTGTGTATTCATTTTCATTAAATTCTAGAAAGTCTTATTTTTTCTTTGTCTTGACTCATTTTTCATTGTTCAGTTTCCATAGGTTTGTAAGCTTCTTCTTATTTCTATTGTTGTTGATATCTAGCTTTAATCCACTGTGTTATGTTAAGATTTAGCAAACTACTTAATTTTCTTGTATCTGTTAGGACTTGTTTTGTGTCCAAGTATGTGGTTAGTTTTGGAGAAAGTTCTGTGAGGTGCTGAGAAGAAGGTATGTTATTTTGTATTAGGATAAAAAGTTCTTTAAATAGCTATTATATCCATTTGCTTTATAATGTCTGTTAGCTCCAGTATTTTTTTTGTTAAGTTTTTGTCTATATGACCTGTCCATTGGTGAGAGTGGAGTATTGGAGTCCCCCACTATTAATGTGTGAGGATTAATATGTGGTCTAAGCTGTAGTAGTGTTTCTCTTACAAACTTGAGTGCCCTTGTGTTTGGGACATAGATGTTAGGAATGGAAATGTCATCTTGGTGAACTTTTCTTTGATGAGTATGTGGTGTCCTTCCCCATCTTTTTTTCATAAGTTTTGGCTTGAAGTCTATTTTGTTAGGTATTAAAATGGCTCTACCTGCTTGCTTCTTATGTCCATTTGTTTGGAATATTTTTTTCCAACCCTTTACTCTAAGGTAATGTCTATCCTTGATGCTGAAGTGTGTTTCTTGTATGAAGGAGAAGGATGGATTCTATTTTCACATCCATTCTGTAGTTTGTGTCTTTTATTGTGAAATTGAGACCACTGATATTGAGAGAGAACAATGACCAATGATTGTTGATACCTATTATTTTGTTGTTGGTGGTGGTTTCCTGTTTTTTGATTTTGCTAGTGTGAGATTACTTATTTCCTGTGTTTTTATTGGTGTAGTTAACCTCCTTAGGATGGAATTTTCATTATAGCACCTTCTGTAGGGCTGGATTTGTAGATAGATATTTTTAAAATTTGACTTTATCATAGAACATCTTATTTCCTTTATCTACGGTGATTGAAAGTTTTGCTGAGTATAATAGTCTGGGATTGTATCTGTGGTCTCTTAGAATCTGAGCACATCTATCCAGGCCCTTCTAGCTTTTAGAGTCTCCACTGAGATATTGGGTATAATTCTAATTTATATGTTACTTGGTCTTTTTCCCTTGCAGCTTTTAATATTCTTTCCTTGTTTTGTGTGTTTAGGGTTTTGATTATTATGTGTCCAGGAGGATTTTTTTGATCTAATCTATTTCGTTTTTATAAAAAAAAAAAGCTTTTCTATATTTGTAGGCATCTTCTTCTTTAGGTTAGGAAAATTTTCTTCTATGATTTTGTTGAAACTATTTTTTGGGCCTTAATGCTGGAATTCTTCTCTCTCTTCTATTCCTATTATTTCTAGGCATGGTATTTTCATAGTTTCCAAGATTTCCTGGATGCTTTGTATAATTATTTCTTTATCTGACATTTTCTTTTGCTGATGTATCCATTTCTTCTATTATATCTTTAATGACTGAGATTCTTTTTTCCTTCTCTTGTATTGTGTTGGGGAAGCTTACCTTTGTAGTTCCTGTTCAAATTCCTAAATATTTCATTTCCAGAATCTCCACAGTTTGTGGTTTCTTTATTGTTTCTGTTTCCATTTTCAGGTCTTAAACAGTTTTATTCATTTCCTCCTTCTGTTTGTGTTTTACTGGGTTTCTTTAAGGGATATAGTCATTTCCTCTTTAAGGACCTCTATTATCTTCATATAGTTGCTTTTAAGATCTTTTTCTTGTGTATCAGCCATGTTAGAATATTCAGAACCTTCTGTAGAAGGACAGATGGTGGAGACATATTGCCTTGGCTGTTACTGATTGCTTTCATGCTGGTGTTTAGGCATTCCGTTTTGGAATAATTATAGGTCTAGGTGCTGATTTCTGGATTTGTCTTTGTTGAGCGGGTGTTTTCTTCCTTGATTTCTGTTTTCCTCTATGGATTTTTGGAGAGCGTAATGCCTACATGTTGCCTGTTTTACTGGCCTACTCAGCTGGTGTATTCATAGGGAATTCCTGCTGGGATAATGGTCTGAGTTAGGGGAAGAAAGTTTGGGGGAGAAGTTCTTTATGATCAGTTTGGGATTTGGTCAAAGAAGAAAGGGAGATTGTAGTGGGTTTCCTGATAGAGAGCTGGGGATGAAGCTGGGGGACTGGATCTCAGAAGCAGTAGGAGAAGTGTGGGTTGACTTTCAGCCTGCTTGTTGCTCTGGGAGGAGAGACTGGCTATGTTAGCAGAGGTTGCTTGTTGGAGTTGCAGTCTGGGACACAGCAAAATGAGTGGGAGTAGGAAGGTTAGAAGGGCAAGATCTGTGGGATCCACAGGAGATGGGAGCAGGGGCCAAGGAAGGCTGCAGCTGGTGTTTTGCTGCGGACTGTGGAATTGGATTTTTAGGGGAGGAGGGAGTGGTGAGGGTCTATGGTTAGTTTACCTGTTTCTCTGTTCTGCTTAGCTGGCATGTGCCTGGTGAATGTCTGCTGGTGTTGGAGGCTGGGATAATGAAATGAGTTGGGGAAAAGAAGCTTGGGGAAGAAGATCGTTGTGATCCTTTGGGGTTGGGATGAAAGAGGAAAGAGAGACCACAGCAAATTTCCTTCTATAAAGCTGGGAACGTGATTGAAAAACAATTAGTTGTTTTACGTGCATGGATGTTTTGCCTGAATGTATATTATGTGTGATACCCACAGAGGCCAGAAGAGAGGATCAGATTCCGTTGGGACTGGAGTTTCAGACAGTTGTGAGCCACCACATAGGTACTGGGAATTAACCCAGATCCTCTGGAAGAGCAGTCAGTGCTCTTAACCACTGACACATCTCTCCAGCCCCCTATTGAATTCTGTACCAGGCAGAATTACAAGCAAGAGACAGGCACACCCAACTGTGTGCTGGTCTCAAGACCCCAGCAGCTCTGAGTTTTAGGGTACCGAGTGTCACTTGACAACACGTTTTGCTGCTTGTTTTTCTTTCTTTACAAGTTTTTTGGTGCATAAGCCCCACAGAATCACATATGGTGTGCTTGCAATTTCGGTAGTGGAGAGCCACACATTTCAAGGTCTTAGTGTTCATGTTTTTTTTTGTTTTTGTTTTTGTTTTTTTTAATTTTTTTCAGAAATGATCCAGCATGAACTATAAATGATTTGCCCTTGACCAGGATGTCTTAGGACACAGTGCAGTTGTTGTTTCAATCTAATATCCCCTTCCATTTTGGGTCTCAGCAGTTATTAGGGTTCAAAGCATTTATCTTGATTAATCAGATAGTTTGGCTTTTCTCAAGGCTTGTGATTCACTGGTTTCCTGTCCTTTCACTCCATGGGGTCTGGTTTTCCCATTGATAGTTGCCATGTAGTCTCGGCAACACAAATTAGCCTGAAGCAATTTTAAGCCATAACTATGACTCTGTCTTATTTGGGTCTACCGGGAGATTGCCATGACCAAACAAAATAACAACTCAAAGGAAAAGCCACCAGGTCCTCCTCCGTTTGAACAGCCAGATGTTATTTACGGCTTTGTTTATGAAGTATTTTCTTGACCTTGCTGGCTAGAGTCCATGCACTTTGTCATTTTGGAGCACAATGTCCTGTCACATGGTGACAATGTGAGCCCTGAGCAAGTAAACAGGCTAGAAGACTATTGTAAGAGTAGAATAATCTAATTTTTTACCATAATGCTGTACTCCACCTATCCACACCTCTAAAGACAAAAGGGAGCATGGGAGAATAGAAGTGAAACATTTTAGATAATTGCAGCTAATGTCACCATTCTGAAACACCTGGAAGAAGTCAAATAATTCATGAATCCAACACTTAAGGCTCTCAGCTCTCATGTTAGTGAGAGATACAATGTGAAGGTGCAGTTAGTATAATTCTCACGGAAGGGTATCAAATAATCATTCTAGAGTGATGTGTGTGTGTGTGTGTGTGTGTGTGTGCGTGCGTGCAGGCATGTATTATTCAGATCAATAAATTTAGGGAGGAATACTGCATGCTTCAAATTGGTGAAAGAATTAATTAAATTATAATCTGTCCCCCAAATGAAAGGCTTTATTTCCCTGTTTCCTTCTGATGCCACCAGAGTTGGCCCTGATAGCCATTTTCCCCAGGCTCTCACCCCTATGGCAGCACACAGCCTGTGGTAGTCTAGACCAGTTTCCCAATGTCTGGTTCATTTCCCAACACCTCTTGCTGTTGCACAAAGGAAGCGATCTCTATGGTGTCAGTCGATGATCTGAATGATGATGCAGCTGAAACCTGAACATTGCCTAAGAACTGTCCAGGCCACTGGCTCTCCTGTGGGCTCCAGCCTAGCTCCCACTTCACCTGAAGGAAAACGGGAACTTCCTTATTC
This sequence comes from Ondatra zibethicus, assembly GCA_004026605.1. Taxonomy (NCBI): domain Eukaryota; kingdom Metazoa; phylum Chordata; class Mammalia; order Rodentia; family Cricetidae; genus Ondatra; species Ondatra zibethicus. The sequence goes on along the minus strand of PVIU01013864.1, from coordinate 2,441 downwards.
TTCTCTTAACACTCTCTAGTCTTTTAAAATAATATTCACTTATTTTTATTGTATGTGTTTGAATATTTTGCCCACATATGTGTCTGCTGCTTTTGAGGTGAGAAGCAGGCATCAGATCCCAGGAACTGGAGCTGAAGATGGCTGTGAACTGTCATGTGGGTGCTGGGAACCAAACCCAGTTCCTTTGCAAGAGGAACAAGAGCTCTTAACCTCTGAGCCATCTCTCCAGCCCCACCCCGTCCTTCTGATGCACGCGTGCCATGAGGGAGCACCTGATATTTATCCTTATTGAGGTAATTTAGTGGCATACTGGGATTTGTTCTTCACTTAGGAAGGATTTTTCATGTGCTCACTGCCTGTCCGTCTACTGCCCTTGCCCTTGATGACATTTTACTTGGATCTTCAACAGCACTCTAGTTGGTCCAGTTAATGTGGTAGCCTCAAAATTTCTGTTCTCACCCCTGAGGTTCTTTGCCCTTATGAGACTTCTGCCCCCCTGCGTGGTGACCATACTTCAGGGTTTGACATGATCAGTTGTTATGCTGCCTATAAGATGCCAAGCTTCCTACCCTCTCTGTCCATCCTCTCCTGCTTTTACAACTCACCACCATTGTACCCTTTCTCCATGCCTTTGATCACACAGGGATGGCCACCTCTCATTTTTCAGTTCTATTATCCACTCTGTTACCTGTCTGTGTCTCTTTTCCTCCTAGACTCTACAGCTTACTGCTGCTTCCTTGCATATGCTCTCGGCATGTATAATGGCTCGAATTGTGTTTCCCCAAAATTCATGTTCTCAGAATGTGACCTTATTTGGATATGGGCTCTTGCATATATAATCCATTAAAATGAAATCAAAACAGGTCAGTGTGGGGAGCCAAAGAAGCCTTGAGTTAACGTGTCAAGAGCAGAAAAAGTCTGAGTGAACTGAAACTGTCAGCATGGGCACAACCATGTCAAGAGCCAGTTCGTGAGACTCATGGGAAATTGGTAGCGTCTTTCCTCTGGGTTAGCCTTGGAATGGTAAAGACTCCTGCTAGTCCAAATACAAAGTGCTTACAAATGATTGGCCAGTGGATACAAATACTAGAAACTGCAGACTGGAGACTGTTTATGGACAGAGACTGCCTACCAAGAGTAGGTAATTCCTCCACAATGTTATTCACAATAAATTATTGAGGTTCTGGTTGCCATACAGTTGGTACCACTGCATCAGAGTGCATAGCCTACCTGACCCCAGTTTTTCTGTTCATGTGTCTATGCTTTTCTTCATTCCCTCAACATCCCAGCCAGGTTTTCTGACAAGTTATATGGGAAGTGACAGACTATGGTAAAAGCTATATCCAATCACTGGTACCCTTAAAGGAAGAGAAGAAAGAAAGCATGCAGAGACAGACACAGAAGCAAAGTCATATGACAATGGAGATTGAGAATGGCGTTGTGCGGGCACAGCTTATGCCGTGCTGTAAGAGAAGCACAATGTACCTGTCCTCCAGAGCTTCCGGGGGCAACTGATAGTGTTCTAGTCTTGCTTTCAGGTTTCTGGCCTCCTAAACTGTGAGAGAATGAAATTTTGCTATTTCAACCACCTGTTTAGTAGTAATTGAGCATGGCAGATTTTATTTTTATTTTATTTTTTCCATATTCTTTTATTTTTCATTCAAAAAATTTACACTTCCTCCCCTTCTCCCAGTCCCCTCCCGCTCCCTGCCCTGTGGGAAGCCCAAGGCCCTCCCTGCTCCATCCTGGCCCAGGAAGGTGTGCATCCATATAGACCAGGTTCCCAAAAAGCCAATACATGCAGAAGAGACAGGTCCCAGTGCCACCATCATTGGCTTCTCAGTCAGCTCCCATCAACAGCCACATTCAGAGATTCCGGTTTGATCACATGCTCATTCAGTCCTGGTCCAGCTAGATTTGGTGAGCTCCCATTAGATCAGGCACACTGTCTCAGTTGGTGGACCATGCCCTCGCAGTCCTGACTTCCTTGCTCATCTTCTCCCACCTTCTGCTCTTCAACTGGACCTTGGGAGTTCAGTCCATTGCTATGATGTGAATGTGGGTCTCTGTCTCTATCTATATCTATCGGACAAAATTTCTATGGTGATGATCAAGATATTCATCAATGTGACTATGGGACAAGGCTAGTTCAGGCACCTTCTCCTCTGCTGCCCAAGTACCTAGCTGGGGACATCCCCGTGGACACCTGGGATCCCCTCTAGAGCCAAGTTCCTTGCCAATCCTAAAATGACTCCCTTAATAAAGATGTCTTATTCCCTTCTCCAATATCCACCCTTCCTCCATCTACACCCTCCCACTGCCCCAAGCTCTCCACAGTCCTTCCCTTCTCCCTTCTCCCTCCCCCTCTCCCCTTCGCCCACCCCACCCCCATCTCTACCTCCACCCCTATCCCCACTTCCGTGCTTCCAACTTTTGCCTGG
>PVIU01013863.1:0-54237 GCA_004026605.1 Ondatra zibethicus | reverse complement strand
ACTTTTGCTTGATGATCCTGTTTGCTTCCAATTTCCAGGAGGTTCTGTGTATGCTTTCCTTGGGTTCACCTAGGTATTCAGCTTCTCTGGGCTTGCGAGCTAAGTGTTTGGTGACCTTTATTTTATAGCTAGGGTCCACTAATGAGTGAGTACATACCGTAATCATCTTTCTGGGTTTGGGTTACCTCACTCAGGATAGAAGTCCAATCATACTACAAAAGCATTTGTGCAACTATGTTCATAGCAGCATTGTTTGTAATAGGCAGAACCTGGAAACAACCTAGGTGCCCCTCAATGGAAGAATGGATCAAGAAAGTGTGGATTATATACTCATTAGAATACTACTCAGCGGTAAAAAACAAGGACACCTTTAATTTCTTTATATCACTATATTTTATTTCCCCTTTCTTGGAAGATCTCCTTTTTCTACCTATTCCCTTACTATGTATCAAGCCTTTGTGATTATTCAGATTGAAGCACAGATATTAGAAGATTAAAAGCTAATATCCACATATAAGAGAAAACATACAGCATTTGTCTTTTGGGAGTTCTGCTAGAGTTCTCTGGGTGTATACAGATTACAGTGCACATATCCAATGTTAAAAGCTCACATCTACGTATGAGAGAAAATATACAATATTTGTCTTTTGGGTTTCTTGCAGAGTTCCTTAGATTTATGCCCGATAATGTATAGATAAATCTTGTGGCAGATTTCTAGTTTAGCTTTTGGAAAGATCTCCACACTGGCCTCCACACAGGCTGTACTAGGTGGTCTGTACAGTATTCTTTTGCGGCATTCTCAACACTATGAGCTGTCATTTGTTTTATTGGTCTTGGGCATGCTGACTGGGCTAAGGTTAAATCTTAAAGTTGTTTTAATTTGCATTTACCTTACAATTAAAGATGTTGAACACTTATTTAAGTGTTGTCAGTTATTTGTGTTTGATCTTTTGAGTACTCTCTGTACAGTTCCTTGGAGCATTTTTTAATTGGGTTGTTTCCTTCCTTCCTTCCTTCCTTGTTCCATCTCTCCCTCCCTTCCTCCCTCCTTCCCACCCTCCCTCCCTCCCTCCCTCCCTCCCCCTCTCCCTTCCTTCCTTTCTTTTCTTTTTTCTTTTTGTATGTTTTAAGACAGGGTTTCTCTGTGTACCCTGGCCATTCTGGAACTCACTGTATAGACCAGGCTGGCCACAAACTAAGAGATTGACCTTTTCCTCCAAAGTGCTGGTATATGCTCCAAAGGCATATACCATCACCATTTTAGGTTGTTTTCTTGATTTTCAAATTTTGTATTTTTTAGTTCTTTTCTGAGATTAATTAAATTTTTAAAATTTTATTTTACTTTCTAACCACAGTTCTGCCCCATACCCCCTCCTCTCACCCTTTTTTAGTTTTTTTATAGTCTAGATACTAGCCCTTTATTAGAAATAGAGTTGAAAGAGAAGTTTTGTTCCTATTTTTAAGGCTGGCTCTTGGCTTGAATGAAGGTATTCTTTGTGATATAGAACCTTTTAGCTTCATGACATATCACTTCCTTTTTAATTATATTTTTATTATTTCAAATATATAAGTAAATAATAATATAAATAACAATGTATAGTAGTATAAAATAATATAATATAAATATTTATAATATAAATAATATAATGTAAATTAATATAAAATAATGATATTAAAAATATATTTTTTTATTATTTAAGTCAAATAAGTTATTGGTTGGTAATTCCCATAAGCCTTGTGCCACCATTGCCGTAGCCTATTTTGCAAGCAGAACACCATGGTAGATCAAAGGTTTTGTGTCTGGCTAGGTGTTTACCTTTCTGTTTTGATAGTGTAGAGAGAATCTTGCTCTACCAACAATATTAGAATGTAGGAGTGGAGGCTTTATGTAGGTGCCAGCTCTGGTTCTTCATGCTCACTGAGCTGTATTGGGTCTGTCTTCAGCACTGAGGCTTTGTTATTGGTTTGTGAAGAGTAGCCTACAATCTTGGGAACAGGCTGGGTTGTTTGGAGATTCCTGTGGGGTCCCTTTGGCCAACAACTAAAGTAGACAACCAAATCCCAGTACTGGTAAATTTCCTTTTGTAATAAGAAATGGGCAGTTGGTATTCTGTCTAGTCCATTATTTGGTGTGTTTATTTAGATCACTTTCATAAGTGTAAATTTTTAAGGAATTTCTACTGTTTTAAAGTTCTATAATTTCCCTAAAATGACCCTTAATTTTTGGTTCTCTCTCCTTGTCTTCCCTCTCACAACCACCACTTCCATGCCCCTCATTACTCAATCTCCACATTCCAGCCACCACCCATGTCTATCTATTCTATTTCTATTTCATAGCAAGACCTATCCTATCTGTTCCCCCAGGCCCTTCTGTAATTCTATGGATTGTAACTTGGTTATCATTGACTTAGAAGTTAATACCACATATTTGCAAATACATACCATATTTACCTGAGATATTCCAACAAAGATTATCCATTTTCCTAAAATTAAATGGTGTCATTTTTTAAACAGCTGAGTATTCCTTCATTATGTGAATGCACAATATTTTCTTTTTCTGTTCTTATATTGAAGAATTTCTAGGTTGTTTCCAATTTCTGGCTATTATGAATACAGCAACAATAAACATGGTTATGAAAGTGTCTCTGTTGTAGGATGAAATGTACTTGTAGTATCTGCCCAAGAGTGGTATAGCTAGATTTTGAGGTAGATAGATTCCCATTTTTTTGAAGAACTGGCTTCAAATAACTTCAATGACTGTGCACTCCCACCAACAATGAATGATTATCTCTCTTACTCTACAACGTACCAAGCTTGAGCTGTCATTTTTGTTGTTGTTGTTGTTGGTTTTTGTTTTTGACCTCATGTATTCTGAGAATTATAAAATGAGATCTGGAGTAGTTTTGGTTTGCATTTTCACGTTGGCTAAGGATGTTGAACATTTCTTTAGGTGTTTCTCAAACATTTGAGCTTCTTCTTTTGAGATTTCTGTTAAGATCTCTACCCCAGTTTTGAATTTGGTTATTTATTTTGTTTATTCCTAGCTTCTTGATTTCTTTATACATTTTTAATATTAGCCCTTTCTCATATATGGAGTTAGGAAAAAAATTCCCCAATCTGTAATCCACTGCTTTGTTCAAGTGGATGCTTCCTTTGCCATGAAGAGACTATTCAGTCACATGAGATCCTATTTATTAATTGTTGATTTTTGCCTCTGTGTTAATAGTGTTATATTCAGGAAGTCCTTTCCTTGCCAATGAGTTCAATACTATTCTGACTTCTTATCTATCAGGTTCAATATATCTGGTTTTATTTTGAGGTCTTTGATTCATTTGGAGTTGTTTTGTGCAGGGTAATGCAAATGGATCTATTTGCAGTCTTCTACATGCAGTCATTCCACTTGACCAGAACCATTTGCTGACAATACTGTCTATTTCCAGTGTGTATTTACAGCCTCTTTATCAAAAATCAAGTGTATGTATATGAGTGTATTTATGTCTGTGTTTTCAGTTTGATTTTGTTGATCAACATGTCTGCTTTTTTGTCAATACCATGTTGGTATTATTATTAAAGCTCTGTAGTGCAATTTGAAATCAGGGATGGTAATAGCTCTTGCATTCCTCTCTTGTTCAGGATTATTTTGGATATTCTGTTTTGTTTGGTTTTTTGTTGGTAGTGTTGTTTTGCGTATTTTGGCTGTTTCCCTAAGAAGCTGAAAATCGTTTCTCTCAAGTTCACTGAATAATTGTGTTGGAATTGTGGTGGAATTTGCAATGTATCTGTAGACTGATTTGGTAGAACTGTTAAACACCACTACATTACTTCTACCTTTCTATGAGCATGGGAGAGCTCTCCATTTTCTTCTGTCTTCTTTGCTTCTTTCTTCAATGTCTTAAAGTTTTTATTTTACAAGTCTTTCACTTGCTGGGTTACAATTACCCCACCATAAAGTGCTTTTGAGAGTATTATGAAAGGAGTGATATTCTTATTTCCTTCTCAATTTCTTTTTAATTTGTATATAGGTAGCTCTTTATTTTTTGTGTGTTAATTTTATGCCTTGATACTTCACTAAAAATGTTTATCACTTGAAGAAGTTTATCTGGGTAGGGTTTAGGCTCTTTAATGTATAAAACCATATCTGTAAATAAAGATACAATGACTTCTTCCCTTCCCATTTGTATCCTTGGTCTCCTTCAGTTGCCTATTCTCCTTCAGTTGTCCACTCTTGTCTCTTCCTTATTTTAGCGGGAATGCTATGAGTTTCTCTCTGTTTAGGTTGGTGGTGTCTGTGGCTTCCTACAAGTTTTCTGTGTCATCCTGAGGTATATCTCTTATATCCTTACTCTCTCCAAGATGATTTTTACTTTCTATTTATTTATTATTTGTATCTTTCACGTCATGCATCTCCATCCCATTCATTTCTCTGTTCCTTTGTGTCTACCCTCTGCCCATGCAAACTCCTCCACAAACTAAACCAAACTAAAATATAAGAGAAAATAAGGAAAAATAAATCTTGTTATGGAAGGTGGAGTGTGACATAATGAATCACACAGTTAAACCCTTTTGTCCATATATCTTTACTTGCAAGTGTTCCTTGCACAGAGTCTTGTTCAGTGTCCCTGGTTTCCACTACACTATCGATGCTGGACTCTCACTGAAGCTCCTCTTGGATATCCTATTGTTGCCTTCTGTCCCAGAGATCCTGAAGCTTCGCGTCTGCAGGACTGATCCCTTCATGTGCTCCATCAGATCATAGATGGGGTGGATGGTGGGGTGGATCAACTCACAGCTCTGTTTTTGGGCCTCCAGTCTTCCTACTCTCCCCTGCCCTTACCACCAATATGATCACTCCAATAGGGGTGAACAAGGGATGGAGCCAGTTCTCTTTCTTCCATGCTCTCAGCGTCTGCTCTCCCACACCTGCACCATCAGAGCCCATTCTACTGTGTTCTCCATGTGACATTCAGGGACCACTCTCCTGGGTGCTGAGGGCAGGGACAGCTCTCTCATTCTGATGACCTCAGGGACATCTCTCCCAACAGCCACAGGCAGTAAATGGCATGAGAGAACAGTCTTCCCCACCCCCACCACCATATGGCAGATGAGGTGCAGGGCCTGGTGAGGGGCCAGTTCTCCTGCAACCTGTCCATACCCGTTCCCCAGGGCTATAGCTGATAAGTGGGAAGATCAGCTCCGTGGCCTACCACAAGTGGTAGGGGTGAGAGGGGAGGACATATTTCCCTTGTCTTCAACACCACATGGCAGACAAGGGAGTATGGCCAGCGATGTCACTCTCACACCTTCAGGGTCAACTTACCTGAACCTCCCCCAATGGGATCAGCTCTGTCGTGCTGCTCAGATGAAGTGCAGGGCCTGCTTTCCCAACTCTTGCTGGTGAGGTGCAGGAGCAGCTCTCCCATTCATGACCTCAGGGCCAGCTCTCCCGCACACCTCAGGTTGCTGCCCAAATGAGGAGCTGACCCTGTTTTCTCAAGTGTACAGCTGGTAAAGGAGATCAGTATCCTTGCCACTGGGATTATTATTCCTTATGTTCTCTTGCATGTGTTAATCTTCTCTTCAGATTGAAGTTTCCTTTGTAGTACCTTCTGTATAGCTGATTGGTGGACAAAACTTTCTTAAATTTTTTTGTCATGAAATATATTTCTTTCTCTAGTAATTATGATTGAGAGTTTTGTTGGGAATAGTAGTCTGGGATGTATCCTTAGTCTCTCAAAAATTGTAGAAAATCTTTTCCAGCCCTCTTGGTTTTCAGTCTCTGTTGTAAAGTCTGATGCTGTTGTAATGGATCTACCATAATATGCGACATTGTCTTTTGCCCTTGCAGCTGCTAATATTCTTTCTTCGTTCTATATTTTTAATGATTATGTGGTGTGGGAAGTCCCTACACTCAGTATTGTCTATTTTGTATTTAGTATTTTATGCCTTAATAGACACCTCTTTATATTTAGGTATTTGTCTTCTATTATTTTTTAAAAATATATTGTCTGTGTTGTGGGCATGTTTTGTTTGTTTCTTCATTTCCTTTCTCTCTCCTTCTAGATGTATCATTCATAAACATGATGGTTAGGTTTCTGTCAATTGGACACATGCTAGGGTTATCTGGGAAGAGGAAATCTTAATTAAGAAAATGCCTCAATGGTTTTGGATCTTCACACCTAGATGTCTTGGGAGGAGGATGCATTTTGTGGTACCACATTGGCTAAGTGGGAAGACTGGGGTTCTAAGAACACATATCTGTTACAAAAAATGGCACTAAAATTGGAATCAATTGAATGTCTGCACTAGTAATTCAGTGCACGTATTTGTAGGTTGAGAATGGAATTTTGATATGTACAACACTTTGTTAAAAGAGGCAAAGTAATGAGGAAAATGCTACTCGATAGAGGAGCAAGTGGTAATTCTGTTTCCGCAGATAAAAGTTAGTGGAACGATGACAGATCGTGAATGCTTACTGTCCGTTGGACTTACAGCTTCAGTAATACATAATGTCTCATCTGAGGGAAAATCTGTGCATTCCTGAAAAACTGAAGTTTAAAAGAGAGACTGGAATTGGAGTCCTTGACTCATAGTCACTCACTCAGCAATCATTTCCACAGCCCTGTTGTGAGGCAGTCATGAGACACAACCAAAAAGAAATTACCATGCATTGTTGGAGAAGATTCAGTGTCTGGTTTTCCAGTGTAGATGAGGTGCAGATGCCATCCACAAAACACTTTGATGAGTATGAGTATTTTACAAATATGGAAAATCCTGTCTTCTTTTCAATCATAAAACTGATTTTCTTTAAATGAATATATTTTTGTGGTGTGCATTTATGTGTGTGCACATTAATTTTTGTGAGTAGATATGTGACGGGGGGTAAGTGAAAGACATGTCAAGTCCTTAGGTTTACAATGAATGTCTTCCTTAATCACTTTCCACCATATATTTCCACCATATATATATTCTTTTTTCTTTAAACATTTTTAATATTTATCTTACATACCTACCCTGCCTTATATATTAATGCAAGGCCTTTCAATTGAACCCAAAGCTCATCAATCAGACCAATTTCTGCTTTCTGCAGTTTGGAATTACAGGTGGGCTGCAATACCAATTTGGTTTACATGAGTGCTGGGGACATGAACTCTTATCCTTGAGTTTGTGTGGTAAATATTTATCAGTGGTCTTCTCCCAGTAAAGATGATTTTTAGTGTTACTTCTCAATAAAGAACTTATGAATATTATCTGAAAGTCTTTTAATTTGTTTATGGGTAAAAGATTTATACACATGTTTATACACATGTAGCTATGTCTCTTTTAGCATCTTAATTTTGTTGCAATAATTATATATTTTGTTGTGCTCAAATACCTGGCAAAAGTAAATAAAGCAATGGACAGATTTATATTGGTTAGCAGTTTGAGATATAATGCTTGATACCGGAGAAAGCATGAATGTGGAAACATAAATGAATCAATCCACAGTCAAGAGACAGAGAGACAGACAGACAGACAGACAGAAAGACAGAGAGAGGCAGAGAGAGAGAGAGACTGCTACTCTAATCACCTACTTGTTTAAAATTGATAGTTTCACACACGTAAGTGAATTTTAGTCACTATCATCCCCATTACCTGCTCTTTCCCCTAATCCCACTGAAACCTCTTCTCAATAAGTCCCCTTCTACTCTCATGTCTTCCTGTGTGTGTGAGACACATTAAGTATTATTTCATGTCTACAATGTGTGGGAGGATTTTCACTAAATCAAGGGCAACTTATCAGTGACTATACAATTTAAGAAAATGGCATCCTCTTCCCAACAGTCACTAACCACCGATCTCTTCTTTTGATTCAGCCAGGCACTTCAGCTCACGAAATGGTATCACCCATACTCAGGATGAGTCTTCGCTCCTCAGTTAAACCTTTTTAGAAACAACCTCATAGAGAAATACAGAAGAATGCCTCCTAGGCATTATGTACACAATGAACATTTTTCACAGCCAATCTCTTATAAACTTAATACCCAAATATATCACTCTTCACTATAATGATGGCTCCCTAGCCACTAAAGTTCATATGATACAAAATGTGTTTAGTTCATCTATAAAACAGTCAGAAAATTTCACAGACCATCATTGTTTAAAAGCCTAAAGTGTCATCTCAGACTCATGTGAGAACTTATAAAGTAAGATAAAAATTAATAAATGAAACAAGTCACACAACTGCAGTATACAATGGCATACTGTCTACTTTTATGTCAACTTGACACAAGCCAGAGACATTTGAAAGAGGGAATGCCAATTGAGAAAATGCCCCACAAGGATGGTCTGTGGGCAAGCCTGTGGTGCATTTCCCTACTTGGTGATGGATGTGGGATGTCCCAGTCCATTTGAGGTAGGTAATGCTACCCCTGGGAAGGTGGTTCTAGAGTAAAAGAAAGCAACTGAAGAAGCCGGGATGCTCTTTGGGGAGCAAGTCATTAAGCAGAGTTTCTACAGGGCTTCTGCTTCAGTTCCTGCCTCCAGGCTCCTGCCCTATACTCCCGTCTTAACTCCTTAGTCTGGAGATGGTCAAGTATCCTCAGAGCTACAGAATCACTGAAAATAAACCAAACAAAAATGAATAAGTAACTTTTTAAAATTGTGTACCAAATCGCCTTAACTAGTAGGCTTCTTATAGTCTATGAGAGAATAATTATCTACATGGGTCAAAAAGTTGTCAAATAATTCTCGAGTTCACATTTTTATAAAATTAATTTTACAGTTAACTGTTTTAGAAATTCAATGTTGTAGGAATTTGGTCATTTGGTCTAATGACCAATGGAATGGAGGAGGTTGCCCAATGGGCGTGATGTTCTCTGGCGATAAGTGAGCCCTTAAGAAACAAGGAAGGAGGGTCATGGGCTCCTCTCTTGGACTTAGAAGGATTCCTGATGCCACGGCTTTGTGACCTGGTCCAGAGCCTTCCCCATCATACCCTGGTGGACAAAGAGGCAGAGGTGTGGCTTCATTCTGTATTAGTGAGTGTGTTATTTCATCCCTTAAGAAATAAGTCCCGATCCAATACTTCCATAGCCACTTTAGTTAAGTCTTCAGCATTATGCTAGATTTTAGACATTTTACATGTGGAATAAAGAAACGTTAAAGTGATGCATTTATGTTTAGGCTATTAGATCATTTCACTCATTTTCATATTTCAGAAAATTTAAAGCTGTTCTGCCCAATTACCATTTATAGCAATTACTGCATTAATAGTGAAGAAAATCTTTCCATTCTCAGGAGAAAGTAGTCAGCATTCATTGAAAGAGAGAGGAAGAATTTTGTGAACAGACACCTCTCAAAAGCATTGCAACACTGTTTCAGAGATCATATACTGCACAGCTCCTAATGAAGATGTAAACTCCTCTTGGAAAGTGACTCACTATCTGATTGAATACACACCAATCAGATCAATTGTTCGTATCATTTGGTTCTAGTATCAGATTATTCTTCTACAGAAATTGTGACAATGCATTATTTGTGGATATAATATGATACAGAGTATGAAATTAATGAATCAGAAAAATTAGTTATATCTTTACCTTTTGGAAGTGTTTAACAGTGCTCTGTAAAGCAGAGGATATTGTAGAGAATTGCAGCATGATGCGGTTAGGCTCACCCCTGCAGCATCTACTCCTATTAGCGATTTTTTGGGGGGGGGTCTTCCTCAATCAAACCTTATTTTTCTTAACCAAGAATGAATGAATCCACAGACTCTCATTTCCTGCAGAAAAAGAAGCAAAACCTCTTCTCCAAAGTAACATATATTTTGACTTAAACTTTGAAATCAAGGCACTTACAAAATATGTAGGTTGGATTAATCCAGCAGCATTTATAATCAATGTCTTTTAGCATCTTTTGCTCCTTCTTCAGCAGTCAAACAATTCAAGGACAACACAATAACATACAGATTCTCTGGGTGTTTTCCATCTTTGCATGGAAGCTAAGCCACAGTGAATGGGACCTAGGAGCACTAATCCCCCACCCCCCTGCCCTGAACCTAGGTGGCTAGATTTGGATTTGAATTCCTACATCTGGAATTACAGTCTCAGCTCTGGCATGGGCTAGTGGCTAGAAATCTTCAGGCAAATGTTTTTTTTTTTTCATAAATTTGTGTCCCAAAAGTAGGGCGCTGAAGTGAAGCTAGTTGTTTCAATTTCCCTACTAGTTCAGTTGGTAGAACATGAGACTCTTAATCTCTGAATCATGGGTTTGAACCCCACATTAGGCACCAAAATGAAGCACGATCAATAAAAACTCTGAGAAAGAAATTGGGGTTCAACCTCAAGGTCAAAATAGCAAAATAGCCAGCCACTGGCTCTTACCTCGATCTCACTCCAAAATGGCAATCCTACCTCCAGGAAATTCAGAATGAGACTGATCCTGAGAGCTGTCTCCTCCCATTTTATAATCTTCTCTGGGCTGGGATTAAAGGCATGCACCAACTGGTTTCTATGGCAAACTAGTGTGGCTACTGAGATTAAAGGTGTGTGTTACAATGGCCTGGACTTCAAGGCTGACCAGTGGGGCTGTTTAATTTTCTGATCTTCAGGCAAGTTTTATTTATTAAAATATAAATGAATGCTACTACAATATAAATTGTAGTCATACGAGGACACTCAATTTTGCTGAAAATTGATTATTTTTTCACAAAATAGATTAAGGTGTTTTGATCAGTAAAAAGCACAGTGAATTATAAGACATGATTAATAACGATTACTGTTTATATTCTCAAGGTTTCTATAGTAGAGAAAAAAAGCTTTATTACAAGCAAAATTTTCTGGTATCTGAAATTCTAAATTATAACTAACAATCTAGTTAGCCATTTGGAGCAATAGTCATATTAATACTTATAATGTGTGTAGTTCTTGGCTGTATTGATATTAATAAGAAGAGGTTCATTAGATAAATAACTGTTTCATTCCTTTATCTTTTTCCCTTTTCTTAAAAGTTTAGAATAGTGACAAATTATTTTAGTTTCCATTTCTTTATTTCCAGAGGCATTCAGATATACTAAGGAGAGTTGAATTAAACTACTCTGGAAGGCAAAGGGTAAAAAGTCTCAACAAAGCAAACACTTTATACACATTCCCTGAAGAAAAAAGGAAAGAAAAAAATAAACTGAGTCCTACCAAAACACAAATGAGAAACTCAGCCATATTTAAAGCTATAATATACATAATTTGCAGAAGTTGATCTGATAAATTGACCTTATATTTTTTTGATAATAAAATACAGTTATATCATTTTCCTCACTTCTTCCATCCAACCACTTCCATGTAACCCCACACTGTACTCTCAAAATCATGACCTTAACTGATACTACATATATATTCCTAAATATGTTTGCAACCTGCTAACTTTATATAATGTTCCTTGTATAATACTTGTAATGTTAGTATATGATCTCAGGTCCTACTTACTAGTTAGTACTGGATAACCAATTGGTGGTCTCTTTCCTATGAAATATTCCTGCTCCATCTTTCAGCTTTCCTTAACTGCCCCAGTACTTTGTCTAGAGATGCGGTATAGTGAGGTTACCTGCTCCATTAATGTATCTATTGCTGTTACCCTTATCAGATTCATTTAGGCAGTCATGTTGTTGAGACTTTATGGGTGTAGCTTCACTGATATTTCACAGATAAACTTAATTATAAAAGTTCTAAATTTAGGCTAGATTATAATCTATTGCTTAAAATTGCTTAATGTGGGTGAATTATGTTAAAAATTCTATATTATATAATGAACATAGAAAATGAATGTAATGTAAACACAGGATATAGAGCCATATTTTGTATTGAAAGCTGCTATAAAAGAAAGCTGTAGAAAAGATAAACGCAGATGAAGGGATGGACCAGTTATATGAAGCAGTCTTGAAGAGGGTAAAACATTCCCTCTTTATTGTTCCATGTTGTCTACAGAAAAGTTATATTTGAGAAAATGCTATACAACTTTCACAATGTAAGAAGGAAGGAGGAACGAATTGAGGGGGTGAAGAAGAGAGAAAAGAGGGTGACTAAAACAAAACCCTGCATTTTCTAACACCTAAAATAAATGGGAAACACCTAAAGCGAAGGAACTGTCCTTTCAAGCTTCTGCATTAGACATGAAGTAAATACACATGAGGCCATGACATCATTTCCTCCTTTTCAAAAGCAGAACTGCTTAGAATTAGCTTGCAGTTTTCCTTTCTCAACTTGAGGGAATCTGCTTAAGGAATATCTATGAAATCAATGTACTTATGCTCCAGAAGACAAGAGACTAACATTACTTTATTACTGATTTAAATTGATTTTTATTCTGTATATTTAAGGTATGCAACATACTGTTTAGGATGCATATATAGAAAATTAACTTATCTATCAATTTATATGTTGCCCATTTTCCTTATCTTACACTTACTACATACAATGCTGAGAACATCACAACCTCAGAGGAGATCTAGTGTCATGTGTTAAGTCTCCATCTGTCTTCAAGATTCATCCCCGGACAGAAAGGGACATTGTGTCCTCAGGTTAACAAGTCAGCCACTGGTGCACAAACTTTTTTGTCAGTTCTGGGTCCAGTTAATGAGAAAAGAGCCCTCCTGGCTCAGCACCTCTTAAGAACCCTAGCTGTTGATATCAGCACATTGGCAGCAATTACACTCTGTTATAGACAGGTTCAAACCATGGTAGATTCATTATTGTAAAAGCTTCCATGTCCCTCTGAAAGTCCTATGTGTCTAGTCACATGCCCTCTCTATTCTGCTGTGCTTCATTTTGCTTTCTCTCTTTCTCTCTTCTATTCTTTCTCTCCTTTTTCTCTCGCAACTAGGAATACTGTGTGGCTCAAGATGCGCTGAGAAAGGAAAGGGAAAAGTGGAAAGCAAGCAAGCTATCCCACAAGTCCAAAGTAAAGCATCCTGGTTCAGTTTCTTTATGTCGCTCTTCCATCTTTGTCACCAAAAGAAGCTAGAATAGGATCACAAAGAGGAACTTCTATCACCCCTAAACACAAAGCAGTGGCCACACTGGATCCATCTTCCAATGAGAAAGCAAATCATATAGTTTTCCTTCCTTCCTTCCTTCCTTCCTTCCTTCCTTCCTTCCTTCCTTCCTTCCTTCCTTCCTTTTTTTTTTGTTTTTGTTTTTTGTTTTTTGTTTTTTTTTCAAGGCAGGATTTCTCAGTAGCTATGGAGCCAGTCCTGGAACTCACTCTGTAGACCAGTTTGGTCTCAGACTCACAGAAATCTGCCTGCCTCTGTCTCCCAAGTGCTGGGATTAAAGGCATGCGCCACCACTGCCCAGCAAGTTCTTTCTACACGGTTTCTATACCTTATACCCTGAGAGGCACTAATGAATAATGTGGGTGTTGATCATAGAGAATACATGTTTGGAGTTGTTCAAAGGCCTTCAGAAGTTTTGATGTGGATGGTAAATGGAAAGAAATAGTGCAGGGCTTTAAAAATCTCATAGCAAACCTGTTATTTAATATACAAAAAATGTATTGACTTGAATAAAATCTGAATCTAAATTAACTATTATATACCCTACACAATTTTCTCAATATCGTGCTTTTTCTTTCTTAGACACTCACTGAAGTTCCACTCTCCAATTCCATTCACATCCCAGAACATTTTCTAAATCTGTAAATTAAAGACATTAACTGCAGTTCCCCATTATTCTCTGGACTGCCACGCCATCTTAGTTGACAATCTTTACTGCTCTTTTTTTTATATTATTATTATGGGTCAGAAGCTGGGAGGTGGTAACTGATTTCCTTATTTCTGAGCTGGAAACACAAAACATTTTGGGTTGGGCACAGTTCCGGTCTGTTATGCTGCCCTCTTTGTCGGTAGGTAAAAACTTTGCCCAGTCCCCAGAAGGCAGTACCTCTGCTGAATAGTTGCTTTAGACAAGCATTCATTGTTCAGACAGCTTGATTTCTCACTGAGCAAAAACTACAGCATTGTAAAGATGCCAGTTTAATTTCTTTAAAGCTTGGTTGTTTTAAAGCTCAAAAGGACCTCTCACTGCTGAGGCCATCCTGAAAGAAGACCTCTTTTCACTGTCTGTGGAATAAGTGCCTGAAGAGAGTAAGGCTGAAAGTGCCAAGACTGGGAACCTGGCTCTTCTCCAAAGCAACAGAAAAAGCCGCAGTTAGAAGAAGTAACTGAACACTTCGAAAATCTCTTTGAAGACCTAATGCAGTGGAACTTTTTTAAATGAGTAAAATTTAAATGCATGATAATTCCATGTAAGAAAATATAAGTGAATGTTTTCAGGACTAAGTGAAGAATTTATAAATGTTTAATGTCGCGAGACCAAGCAGCCACAGCCTTCTGTAATGCACATTAAGAATTAGCAATGCTGTTACTTGGAAGGTACAAATTAAAAATTTGGCAAGGTTTTACCTCTTACTATTTTGTTACTCATATGCTTTGCCCAGTTTATGATGATAATATTATCTCTGTTGATTATGGGTGCTTAGTAGAATTTTGTGCACTTGAAAAATAAATTTGGGCATAGGGAAAATAGTGCTGTGGTCAATATAAAAATTTCCCACTATTTAAATTTATTTCTCATTATGAATATTAAACAATATGCATAACTTAGCAATAATAGCAATGGTATTTCACTTTCCTGGAAATGTAGAAATAGGTTTTAGCACATATAGAGTAGGTTTTTTCACTGTATTAGTTTTGAGTATTCTTGCCAAATCAAATCTAGGTACGAGACTCATTGGTACCTGAAGAATTTTAGTATAAAAACAAACATGTGTAGAAGACAGTGAGTGGTGAGACCTGTGATGCAGACAGGTCTGAGTATTTAATCAAGCTGAAGCACTTTGTGTTTTCTGCTAAATTACATATCTAGCAACTGTCACCAGGAGCACTTCTTCAGATTCCAGTAGTTATCTTATGTCAGTTTTCTTTAGCCTTATTTCTCTGTTTAATCTGTGCCCACCCCATATGTAGTATCCTTTAACCACATGCTTCCACACTTGCATGCCTCCTACCAGCAAACTAACACTGTTTTACTTTGGGCTAGGGTTCACTCTGCAACAAAGTCAGCCATAAGGTTGATGGTTACCCAGGATTTACTTTATTTAATGGTGAAGAATGTCTGATGTGATGGGACTTCACAGACTCAAATACATAAATACATACATGCATATATGTGTTTGTGTGTATGTATGTTTGTGCATGGACTTTCATAGTTGGAAAGATTTTAATAATTATCTAAAGCAATTATTCATCTCACCCCTCCATCATCACTTTGGGTGAATCACTAGCTGGTGCTGCTTCAGGGCTCATTTCTAGGACATCATTTAGATTTAATTTTTAGAACAATCTCCCAGGGTTTTTCTTTAATGTGGTATCTTCTCTGCATGGAAAAAGTTCCCTCCCTTATTTCAAAGTGAGAATATAAAGTGAGGAGGTTGATTTTCTTGTGAGTCATATTTTATCTTGAAAACAGTTCTTAAATTGGCATCTCCAAAATATTTCCTGTCACAGCATCAAGGGTGGTGTTGACCTTCCAAGGGGGCTGTTTTGAAGGGATTGTGTGCCTTCTTTCCTTGTGTTATTGCAGTGCTGGGGGACTGTGCCCAAGCATTATGCATGCTAAGAAAGGCTCTACCATTAAGCTAACCCCTAGCCAAAGGCAAAGACTTTAAATGGTGTTTCTGTACTCATTTAATAATCTCACCTGTACAATCGGTTATTAAGTAGAAACTCAACACTGAAAGAATACAAAGGAACACAATGTGTCTATTATTTGTATAGAGAAATAATCTAATTTCTTTCTTGGTAGATCTCATTTTATAAAACCAGTACCTGAGAAAACTCCATTTTGCTGTCATTAATTATCTGTATACAAGGAGAGTGACTATGTCTGTGAGTGTAATATGTCTAGTGTCAGACTGAACAATACACACTCCCATGTGTAGGGCTTTCCCACAGATATAAACGTATGGAGGCGTGTGTGGGTGTATATGTCCTATATGTGAGAATGCATGTTTAATGTTGAGGTCAGGGTGCAATGCTGGATAAATTCCTTAATTGCTCTTCACTTTAATTTGTGATAGAGGGGGCCTCTCACTGAACCCGGAGCTTATAGATTTGGTTGGATGAGAAAGTCCTCTATCTTTATTTGCCTACCTATGTCTACCTCTCCAGATTCGGAGACTAAAGGTCCATGTTGCTACTGTGTCTGGCTTTTGATATGTAGGTATTCAGCATAGAACCCAAATCCTTATGCATACTTGGTGCATTGCAAGCCCTTTACAAGGTGAGTAACTTCCCTAATGGCAGTAATAAGATCTTTAATACAATAAATGAATAATCCAGAATACTGTACATAACAAGACTACTTCATTAAAACCATTTTATTTTCCAAAGAACACTAATAACAACATATAAAATTAATTTAATTTAATTTTACAACATATAACATTTAGAAATACTAAATACAGAAATATTGCTTTAAATTGGTATTGTTAATATTACTAATATTGTAGAATAGCTTGAAAATAGCAATTTAAATAAACTATTATCTTTCAAATATGATAAAGCCTATTTAGAATGTACCACATCTTTAATTTTTACCTCAGGTTTAATGCACCTGGCCAGTGAAGTTCAGTTCCAATGTCTGACTTCAAACCAGAGAGCTTAAGAAGGAAAAAGTATTGTCATTGTATTTTGTCTTGCTTTTTCCTGAACAATGTTATAAACACACACATACATTTCCTTGTGACTACATGTTAAAATGCATTTCAAGCCGTATGTGCATTAATACTGATAATAACCCCATGGCTTTCACTATGGGGTTGTGGGAATATAAGAGAAGACATACAATTTTCTTCATAATTTTTAAACTTGGCTATTATTCTATATAAATAATCTATCTTATAATGATAACAATTATAATGTACACAAGTCTAATTTCTAACTGTAGGTCATTTTCAGGAATAACTTATTATCTATTATTCTTTAAATATCCCAAGAAATTAGTTCAACTATGCTTTCTCTGGAAAAAGTAAATTCTGATAATCACACGTGTGTTATTCATTTAGAATTCATTAACTGTTCTCTAGATTGTTTCAGCATTATCCTATTTTTTCTTATTTATATTGTTATTCATACCTTTACCAAAAAATTAAAGAACATGAAAAAGAAAGAGAGAAAGAAAGAAAGAGAGAGAGAGGAAGGAAGGAAGGATGGAAGAGGGGGAGGGAGGGAGGGAGGGAGGGAGGGAGGGAGGGAGGAAGGAAGGAAGGAAGGAAGGAAGGAAGGAAGGAAGGAAGGGAGGGAGGGAGGACAGAAGTGAGGGAGAGAATAAAAGCCACAAAACTGCTTATTGACACTTTAAACCTTTCTGGAATTTTCTTTCTATACCTTTTATGTTGTTTTAACTGAGATTTCTTTCATGATTCTGAGACATTACCTTTCAGTTTCTGGAATCATCTATATTCTTAAGCTTTTCATTTCTCTTCTTCATTCTATTGGAGTCAACCTTTTTAACATCATTATATTAAGATAGCATAATCCATCCCTCTCAGGAGCTGACTGTACAATAACATTTAACCAGAGAAAGCTTTTAACTGCCCCCTTTTTATTATAGGCATCCTCCCAACACAGTTTTTTGTTGGACTCAAGGAGAAAAAGTAGATCCATGCCCCTATTGAGCTACAGAAACACTGCTGCACATCTAGTAGCCAGGGATAGTATTCCCTGTTGAAATGAAATTGATCTTAATCATTTTTTGTGGACTGAGTTAAGTAACTTAACATTTAACTATGCCATAGTTACAAAATAGTAATGATAGTGTCGTGATAGTTTTCAACATGCCATCAAGTAAAATCATCTATTGTAATATTTTAATGGAAGGGTATAAAATATCCATAGTGTGAACTCTTCCTTGCTTCTATTTGGAAACAGAAATATAGATGGTTCTGGAAGAAGAGGAAGGTGGAGCAAATAATCAGGTAAAGTCTTGTAAAAATAGAATACTACATCTGATGAATTCACCAATGATAAAACAAAAAAGCAAAAACTCTTTCCTGGGATGATCTATCATTTAGCCTATGCAGTTTAGACTTGCTTCCAGAGTATAAGCCCACAATATATAGAATGAAGGAACATGAAAAATATTGTAAGCTTGCATTTGATATGGGATCTCAAATGTTCAATTATAATGAACTGGATGGCCACATGTAATGCTTGAGATATTTTGACAACAATGGAATACGATGGTAAAGGTTTTGATTCCAGATTTGTAGAAAGATGGATACAATCACTTTACTTTTGGAAAGAGAATTTTCACAAAAAAATCTCATCAATATCATTGATGCTTTTCACCCAAGCAGATGTGCCAATGTCTCTCATCAGTTTTGTTAAGACTATGACATACAAGTTGTGACCATGCATTCAAACTGACAAACAACTTAATAGAAACACAACTGCATAATTAAACCTAAATACAAAATATCATTTTTGTCATTTATAGTCCTTAAAAAAGCCTCCAAATGAACAATTGTGACTCAATTGGTCAGAACAGAAATTTTTTATTATACTGTCAAGTTTTATTATGAATCCACTTAAAACTTATATTGACATACACACTGCCAAACTGTACAAATTTATAGTGAGTGTCCCAGAAATATGGGCATTGTGGTGGAATGATTTCCTTGGTTTTGTCAACTCAGGGTCAATCACTAATGAGAAGATACTCCTACATACTGAATGCCATGAGGAACATATTATACAACTCATTGTTTTTTTAATATCATCATATTCTTCCTGTTATATCAGAGCTGCCTGCTGCTGAAGCCTAGCCTGTGTGCTGGGGAGCTGTGCTGAATCATGTGGAAAGCGATGTGTTTTCTATAAACATTAATCACGATGGACAAAATTAAAACTGATTGACAGCACTCAATAAGAGGCAACTGACATGGGAGTGCATGATAAGGGCAACAGATACCAAAGAAGAGGCCCCATTAGAACCACAAGTTCTTGCCAAATCTGTTGGCCACAGCTGTTTCTCTGAAGTAACTATTCTCTGGTTCCCAGGACACAAAATGCTCTGTTTAGTAAAACGTATATTCTTTGTATAAAAATAGTTCAATTGTGAAAAATAATTGCATTTTAATTACTGTAATTTCTTCTTGTTCTTAGCATGTTTATGACCAAGTTTCCATGTAAACCATCCCTCATTTTCATTTTTTACCTTAAGATGAATGTACACACACACACACCCCTCACTCCTTGCTAGATTAGTGGTTCTCAACCTTCCTAATGCTGTGGCTCTTTAATACAGTTCCTCAGGCTATGATGACCCCTCCAAACCGTAAAATTATTTCATTGTTATCTCATAACTGTAATTGTGCTCCTGTTGAGTCTTAATGTATTAATGTAAATACCTGTGTTTTCTGATGGTTATAGGCAATCTTTCTGAAAGGGTCATTCAACCCCATGTTGAGAACCACTGCACTAGATATTCTAAAGGTGAACGTCTAGTAAATCTTATTTTTGTGCTGTTATTGCCAAAGCAATGGAAAGATTATGATTGTTCAAGTGCTGTGATCCAGAACAGTACTTTTCTAAGAATCATCCAAGATCAGCTTTTTCAAAATCTCTTGGCCTACAATGTTCCAGACTCCATAATTTTATGCTAGATTTGGGAAAGGATCGAGAAAATTGCAGTTTGGTCTGCTCTGTAGCTCAGTCGAAGAGCACATGCCTTGTGTTTAGAGACCGTGGCATCTTTCTACCACCATAAAAAGAAAAATCTTTTTAAACGAATGTTTCATTTTTGCTTTGAGATAACGACATTAAGAAATCTCTGCACTCTGTTTATACAGCAGATTACTAATGTCATATGGTTGCTTTAGTTTTGTTTTGTCTTTTACCTGTAGAAGTTGTCTTGAGTGTATTATAAATATGTTATAGACCTTAGTTTCCTCATCTTTATAACAAAACAATGAAAATGAAATTTCATTGATATTCTAGGTCTAGTTAATGCAATCTATTGTCCAGCTGTTTCCTTATAAATGTTTTATAATTTTTAATTTATCATTGCAAACATTGGTGTTTTAGAAGATGTCCTCTCTGCTTACTTTTCTTGTGAATATGGTGTGTCTCCAATACCCACAGATATAAGAATCAGAAAATATAAACTGTTTAGTGAGAGGAATACCAATGGTTACAAGTTCTTGGCAACTTGCTCAGTTCTCTAAGTAACAGGTCACATGATTACACCATCACACAAAATGGGATACTGCCAGTGTTTACATGATGAAATTATCGTTGTGCCTTCCTGAATTTTAGTATATGAAGTTTCTTGTGAAATTATTTGGGTTGCAAAGAAAGTTTTGTTTAAAAATTTTATTATTTGCATACTTCCTATACATACAGACACATATAAAATTCATATCAATGCTATAGGTCTAAATTTTTTTCTTGCTTACTTTTTTATTAGTTATTTGGTAGTTATATGCAGTGTGCTTTGACCCTTTTCAGCTAACTACTCCACTGTCTTCAAAACCTCTCTCACCTTTCCATCCCACCCAGGTTTTGTCTTTTCATTTTATTTATTTATTTATTTATTCATTTATTTATTTTTGTTTTTTGAGACAGGGTTCTCTGTAGCTTCAGAGCCTTTCCTGGAACTAGCTCTTGTAGACCAGACTGGCCTCGAATTCACAAAGATCCACCTGCTTCTGCCTCCCAAGTGCTGGGGTTAAAGGTGTGTACCACCACCACCCGGCCTATTTTGTATGAGGAGTGGGCTGCATTCCTGGTGCCTGGCTAGCTTAACCCCTGAAATAACCACACTGGAATTGTATTAATTAAATTACTGCCTGGCCCATTATATCTAGCCTCTTCTTGGTCAACTCTCACATCTTAAAGTAACCCATTTCTATTAATCTGTGATGAGATCGTGGCTTGCCGGGAAAGATTCAGCATGTCTGACTCTGGCAACTCCATATCGGCTCTCCCTCTGTCTTCTTCCCAGTATTCTGTACTGTCTACTCTGCCTACCTGATTTCTGACCTATCAAATGGCCAAGACAGATTCTTTATTTAACCAATGAAAGTAACACAAATACAGAAGGACCTCCTACACCATCACCCCTTTTCTGATTAAACAAAAAGAAAGGCTTTCAGTTTAACATAGTAAAATTACATATAACAAAACAGTTATCAAGCAGGAACTACAGTTACCATATTTATATCTACTTTATCTTTTATCATAACTAAGGAAAACTAGAATTATAACTATCCATTCTTCAACTCCATCAAAGACTCCAAAAGGATATAATATTACCTAAGTAAACGAGAAGTAAGCAACTTCCAAAACTCTATAAATGACAGAAACATCTCACTTCCTGGACAGTCACCCAAAGTTATTTGTACCATTGGGGCATCCATCTTCAGCTTACAGGCCCATAGTATCCAGCAGACTTTTCCATGAAGCAGGAAAATTCAAAGGCAGTTCAGTCACTTTCTTCTGTATCCTGCAGAATGTCTTGCAGACTCTTCCATGAAGCAGGAACCCTGAAGGATCATCTCACCTTTAGGCAAGTTTAGCAGTCCTCTCTCTGCAGGTTCTTCATGTCCAGTTTATGCAACAGTCCAGGCAAGAGCAGTTTCTTGCCCAAATGGCTATCAAACTCCATAAGGAGCCTCTTCGATACCCATCTTGCTCTTGAAGTAGATTGGTGCTGCCAGGAGCAGATGTGCCTCATTGTCATGAAAAGCCCTAAGTTATTAAAACATTAAATGCCATATTCTTTCGTCTTTGAAAGATATGGAGAATGCCTATCTTAAATATATCTATACACATCTAGAAAATCTAACTAACATGACTATCAAAAGGCCAAGGCAATTCTTTATTCAACCAATGAAAGCAACACAAATACAGAAGGACCTCCTACACCAGACCCTGGCATGTAGGACCTCTTCTTTAAGGACCTTTGGGAGTCAGGAGACAGTGGCACTGGGGTATACTTTGCTGAGGTCAGTGTCGGGCCTCAGGATCTACTTTCATGTTCTATCCTGAATACATTTCTTCTGCCCTGTTCCACCAAGATCCTCAAGCTTTAAGAGGAGGGCATGTCATGTTTTATTCTCTGCATTTTGACCAGTGGTTTATATCTGTGTTGCTTGCCATATACCAATGGCAAAAGAAGTAAAGGTAAAAAAAAAAAAAAAAAAAAAAAAAAAAACAAATAAAGAAACAAACAAACAAAATCTTCTGATGAGGATTGAGAGATGCACTAATCTGTTGGCATGACAATAAGTCATTGGGAATAAATTTAATAATATGCTCATTTACAGAGTGATAGAAGTAGGCTATCTTCTAGGATCTATGACCTGTCTATCACACGTTCATGACTTATATTGGTGGCAGTTACATATTTCAATTTTTGGGTGTGCCTTAAATCCAGTGAAAAAATGGCTGCTTATTCCTTTGACATCTATGCTACTATTGAACCACTGGGCATATCTTGTCACACAGGTTATTTGAACTTACAGGATCCACAGTTGGGAAGGTTAATGATTACTTATCTCCTACCATAGCATGCACACTACATCAGGCTCCTCTTTTTCCTCTTTTTATTTACTTAAGAAATTCTTCACCCAAAATTTGAATAATCAGGAATAATAGAAAAGCAATATTCATTTTAAACAAAGAGAAGTAGTGTAGTCTATAAAATAGAGTATATATATATATACATATATTTTGTATTTTTGCACAACCATAAGGCAAATATATTTTAAATATTTTATATAGATGTGAGTACATGTTTTAGGAAGCTTCTACAATGATCAGATTCCATATTAGTTTTCTAAAATTCTTTAGTCTTAAGTATCCGTTCCCTTCCCATATTTTCTTAAGATATTTTCCCAGGAAGTTTGGAATTTTACAACATCAGTCTCAAAATTTATAAGAAAGACAGGGAGACGACTCAGCAATTATGAGCTATGAGATAAAAGAAAGGAATTGGTTGTCACAAGATAATGGCAGCTCACTGTGAGATAAATGTCAAGGCAAAGTCATTGCAAAGCCTGACAATTTATCAAAAAGTAAACACTGAATAAAAGTGGGGAGCATTTATCAAGCAACTGTTCTAAGAAGCTTCATTTTTCCCAGCCTAGCTGATCTTTGATTTAGATGCTGTCTTTTTCCTGCCAGATGTTTGTGTAGCTAAATGGTCAGGGTCACTGCTAATTATTTAGAGGTTTATGACCTTGATTTTTGAGTTATCATTGTTTTTAGCACAATAAAAACTCTTCTAGTAAGAAAATAATTAAGAAAGTTAATGAACTTCTTTCATTAAGATTTATTTCTTCTTTCTAATGAATTTTTATGCAATCAATCAATCAATGAGAAAAGTGCCTTTGCATTTGAAAGAGAGTAAGGAGGTGTATATGGTAGTGTTTGGAGGGAGAAAAGGGGAAAATGTAATTATATGATAATATCAAAAATAAAACAAATTAAGAATTAACACAGAATGGTGATTTTCAATTGTGTGTTTAATAAAGAAAATGTATAGAAATTGATATAAGATTCTAGCACCAAGGGAAATCTTACTTATATTACTGTAAGCTTAATTATTCTAATATGTATACTGATTGCTCTATAAAATTTACACTTGGAAAGTATTATCTGTTGAAATAAATTTGTGATATTTTTATTTGGTATTAGCAATCATTTTCACCCCTAACCAATTCTAGTAATCATAGTTCACAAATAATTTTAAATAATCTGTTTTGGTAACCATTCTTTCTCACCTTTCAACCATGATGATTAATTCAAAATCCATCTAATTTTTTCAAACTATATTATTCAGGCCATTTCTCTCAAATTTAGAACTAGGCCAAGTAATCATTAATAGGATAAAGCATATGAAAATCTTTTACAACCTCATGTAAACAGCAGTGAGTGTTTTGTACTGAGATGTGTGAGCACATCTACCTTATAGTCAGAACTGTGATTTTAGGGTATTATTGAAGAAATGATACAGTAAAACTTTTTCACAGTCTTCCCCCTACAGACCGCAAGGAACTCTTTCCAAGGACCCAAATCTTACATTCCCCCAACTCTTTTGCTTATGAGATTGGCTGACAGCAATGAATAACATGCTTCCAAAAATATAGTTGTTTGGAAGCTTTGCATTCTTTCCTTTATGGTTCTCTCAAAAAAAAAAAAAAACCCATTGAAGACAGTCATCAGTGAGATATTGTTATATTAAAATACATTAGATATTAGTATATTTATACAAATTATGTAGATTTCTGGATAAATACATATGCATGGATTTTGATGTACACACATATGCATACTTGTATATACATATATGCTGATTTTTGGGAACGTAGTTAGAAGTTCAATACATTTGGGACCATATTAAGCAGGATTGTGAAACAAATGGCGACCATTTGCAAATGTCATACTAATTTAGGTTATTAAAGACCTTGTGTATTATGCTGAGAAACTTGAATTTTATAGTGTAAGGAATGGGAATTTATAGAACCACTTTAAACAAATGAACGATAGAATCTGATGTGGATATACAGGAAATAGTTTAGAATCAAACTACTAGAATTTTTTTGCTGTACTTTGAGATTAGGAATTCCTGCAAAAATGAAAGTGTGATAGATGTAACAAAATATCATAGAATATTTGTGAGACTGACAGTTCTCTGTGAATCGTTTAATGATAGAAGAGGAAGGAATGACTCAAGGAGGACTCCCATCGGTTTTAGCATGGAAACAGAGGTCTGGACTTATGAGGAAGTCTAAAAGGCTAGCTTTACATTTTGTTTTATAAGAACATCCTTGGGCAATTTATTAAAAGTCTTTGTATTTATTTTCTTGTGAAATGGGCATAATATTTACTATTGCTTTAATATTAGTAGATACAATAATTAATTAATGATTGGAAAACGTGTTGTTAAAGCTTTATAATAAATTTTTCAAATGATTTTTAGAATAAATACCTGCCATTCTCCTATATGTTACTACTATCATGAGCATCATTGCTCTCATTATCATGGCGGCACTACAAAGCAGATGGCTTTTGAACAATAATGAAAATCACTTTTAACAAAGAGTTTTTTTAAAAAAAATATATGTGTATAAGTGTTTGCTTGTGTGTGTGTGTGTATGCATACCACGCCTGGTGCCTGTGGAGGTCAGAAGAGGATTGTTGATCCTCTGGCTCTGAATTTACAGATGGCTGTGAACTACCATGGGTGGAAGGAGTCAAACCTAGGTCATTTGCAAATGGAATAAGTGCTCCCAACATTGAGGCTTCTATCCAGCCCCATGAATCTCTCTTTAAAATCAAACATTGCAGACAAGCATCCAGAGAAGGATAACAAACAAACAAGTCATTAAATACAGTTTTCAGTAATTTAGATTGCGTCTTGCTCTTAGAGGAGACTCAGTTTCTGTTCTCAGCATATACATGGAAGTTTACAATTTTCTGTGCCTCGAGTTCTAGCCCTCAGACACCTTCTTCCATTTTATGGAACATTGCACTCAGGTGGTTCATTTTGAACATGCAAAATAATAAATGAATAAACATTTTCATATTGAAATTTTGGAAAGAGTGTATAGCTAGTAGTGAAATTGAAATCTGGAAGTCAGCAAACTACAGATCACATTTGAGGTTATGCAAAATTTTAATGAGTAAATGGATATGTAAGAAAAGAAAGACATGAGAAATAAAATAATCATCTAAAAATTCCTTTATTTGGACTTCCCACAGGGCAGGGCACCATGCCCTCTTTTAAGGAAGCAGGGGGAGGGAGAAGGGGTGGGGGAAAGCGGGAGAGGACTGGGAGAAGGGAAGGAAATGTAATTTTTTTTTGAATGGAAAAAAAAGAATATGGAAAAAAATCCATCATTTGCATATTAGATAAAAGCCTTTGAGTCCTCAACACTACATAAAGAATTACAGGTAACTGAGGAATACTGGTAGTAGGAGATATGGTCTCCAAGAAAGAATACACCTACTGGTTTTCCAGTGTCAAGTGATCAGTCCTGGAAATATACAAACAAGTAGCATAGTGTGGACTGAATAGGTTATAATTAGGCATATATTTCTATAAACCTATACATACGATGGAATAATAGTGAGTGAAAAGAAGGCCATGAATTTAAAGGAGAGTGAGGAGAGGAATGTATGGGAGAGTATGGAGAGAAGTAAGGGAAAGAAGTATTGTAATTATAAACTTAAAAAAATTATCATGGTATCTGAAATTATGTAATATATAATGAAAAATATGGAAATATGGATATAATAATAAAAATATAGTACCTAATAAGAAAGATAATTATCAAATTATATTATCCACATATAAAATAAGTGTTCATTGTAATTTAATAAATAATTTTTATTAGTGAAGTAATTATACAATTTGATATTAATAGCAATATAAGAGTATATTTTCCTCATGCTTTTACTTATCTTAGTTAAAGTAAGTAGAAAATGAATGTTTTACTATTGTTTGTAGTTTAATTTACATTCCATGCATATATTGTCACTGAAACACTAGCAGAAGTTATACTATTTTACCAATGGAATTGTTACAATATTCCTTTCCAGTGAACCCTGTGCCAAGGAAGCTTGTTCTCATGCCTTTATCCATAATGTCATGCCAAACAATTACAGTAGTTTTCTTCATGGGCTGAAGAAAGAAAACAGTGGAAAGTGTACAAAAATTAACTGGAGAAAAATGTCCAAGATTTGAGTAAATTAAATGAGCTATTTGAGTGGCGGCAAATGATAGCCTAAAGATTTTTCAAAATATAGGTAATATCTACTGAAATTATAATAGAAAATCATTATATTTAAGGGAATAATAATAAACATAATGGCTAAATACTTGCACATAAAATTAAAGGTATGTTATTTTACTTGGCTGTGTGGAATTAATACCAAATTCATAGATGAGAAATTTGCAAAATATATTTAATTTATTTTCAGTTAAAATGTGAATGCCTTTAGGAAATTTAAAGAACATCTTAAAACTCATACATACATCAAACTTCTGATAAGATCATTTGAGAAAGGTGAGTGAACAGAAGAAATTATTAGAGTTCCTTAAGCAAAAACAAAATAATTAGAACCTGGAAATGAATTTGAAATACCTCAACAGGTACAGCTCAAAAATAAATTATAAGTCTTAATAATCTAGAATTATGAAAGCTCATGAATGACAGACCATTTAATTTCATTAATTAAAAAACATGAGCATATAAAAGTACAATAATGATGGAAAGACAGTTCAGGTGTGAAGAGCATTTTTTTGCACTTGCAGAGGAGTTAGGATTAGGTCCCAGCACCCACATGATGGTCCATAATGAGCTGTCATTCAGTTCCAGGAGTACCAAGCAGGTATCTGATGCACATACATACATAAAGAAGAAACACTCATACACACAAAATAAAATGAATAAATCTTTGTATCTTCTGATTGACTGATATGAAGGGTACCATTTTTATGTTTCACACAAATATAGCATGCTTAAAAATTCTATATTCTTAGTCGCAACTATCATTTTATAATGTTATAATAATAATTTGAAAAAAAGGAGACATTTTTTAAGTGTTATATGTGATGCCAGAATATTGGAAGTAACATAAATGTCCCATAATTGAGAAAATTTTAGTATAATAATCTATATTATCCAGTTCTATGCTTAAAATTATAGTTTTATTTCTCAAATAGGTCAAAGTAATATTTTCTACAGTTATTATTATTTTATATCATATTCCAACTAACATATTTTAATATGAATTTAGCAAGTGTAGCCACCTAATGTTTATGATTACTCTGATTGTGAGAAAAACTGTTTAAATCTCTCTAACATTTTGATAAATCATGATTATGTTCTATACATAAGGCATACATCAGTACTGCCCTAAGAAGGGTCTAAATTTCAAAAATCAGCAGGGACTCTTCTGTGCCATAATCCTGTTTCTGACTCGTAGATAGCTACTCTGTCTCAAAACCCAGGAAGATAAATGTAGTAGCTTGCATGCAAGCACACAAGATTTCTGTCGGAATATGACAGAAGGTACAACCTGGAGGTGTTGCGAAGACGTGAGTCCTGGCTGCTCTGTAAAGCAGAGATGCAAAGATGGAGGATGATGGTAAATATCAAAGTCCGGTAAAAAGCTGGGAAGACTCTGAGTGTCCGTGTCCGTGTCCGTGTCCGTGTGTGTGTGTGTGTGTGTGTGTGTGCGTGCATCATGTGCACATGCACATATACACAATGTTTGCTAGATTAAAGAAAATGTGAATTTGAATATCAAGACTGAGGTCAAAAATTAGAGACCTGGCTGAAGCGTATCCGTATCTAGCTAATTGTTGGAATCTCAGTCCATGACAAGGAGGGCCTGATGAATAAAGGCTCGGAAAGATAATGAGGGCAAAGAATAGGAAAGCAGTCTGAGGAACAGAGACTAAGTCGGTGTCCCAGAGGGTGCTTCCGCACGAAGCTCTCCCCTTGAAGTACTGCCTCTGTCATTGGGATAGCACCCATGGGCAACCCTTACATGCAACAACCCTTGCCTTCTGTAACGGGGGACCACAGACAGCTCCTGCTCTTCCAGTTTAGTTTACCAAAGCATGGAGTTTTTCAGCATTCACAAAAACTCATGCCACAGAAATTTTCAACATTACAAGGTAACGATGTTCATTCTTTCTTGATTTAAATCTTTTAAATTTTTTGACTTGAAATTATTTTATAATAAAAAGAAGTAATTTATAATAAGAATAATGGAAAATTCCTTACAGTTGAAAATATTACAGCAATTAGCAAAGGTGGTCATGAGAGGCCCTCGAAGTTCTTTGAAACTATTATTCTGTTTTGTCACTGACTATTTTCAATAGTGATTTTTAATATAAAATACACGTCATTCTGTCTTTGTGTCTGAGTATACACAAAGACTGTCAACTGTGTCTGATGAAACCTTTTTCTTTGGTTTGCTAAGATGAAACTACTTAAAATTAGAGTAATTTGTTGTAAGATATATAACATAATGAGATTGATATTGAGTTGTGAATATGAATTTCACCAAGGAGCCTAATTCACTAATATCTATGTGGGAGTCAAATTTTTATTTAATTATGATTCTTTGAAAAGCTAAACTTATCCCATTAATGTGACACTTTTCTTCTCTGTGAAACAAGTGGGATCACAATTATTTTTACCTCTTGCTGTTTGTAGAAACCTCAGGAATTATCATTTTCAGACACCGGGGCTTAAAATCTGGGAATTGGAAACAATCTGGTAACCAATATAGAGAACACATTCTTTCAGAAGAAATAAAATTTCGATTTAATAACCAAATACTATAATTTCATAAAAGAATTGAGAAGGATTTACATCATAGGTAGCACATAAATAGATACACATACACAAACTAGCATATACATAGAGGGAGAGTTTTTGTAAAGATGTATCAGTTAGGGATGGACACCCCATGGTCAGTGGCGTTTTTTTGCATTGTGATTGGTTGGGGCGTTTCACAATACTATCTGTCTGCTGCAGAAAGAAATTTCTGTGAAGAGGGACAAGAGCTGCACCTATCTGAAGGTATAAAAATGAATGTTTACAGTGCAGCCAGAAATTATAATAGTTAGAAAAGTCAGAGGATAGGTTCTCTTCTAGTTTCCTTGACCTAGCTAGTCAGGGGTGGGTAGTAGGCAGTTGGCAAGTTTCACAGTATCAGACAGGAATTCCCTATTATTGAGTGGGCATTACCCAGTTAGAGAGCTGATGGTTACTGAACAGATAAGCATCACTCTTGTACCTTTTCAGATATCTTGGTAGGCCAGTTACCACTGTGATTCAAAAACATCAAAGCTGGGTAGGACTATTGATTATGTTTCTCCCCCCAAATCTTGAATTACACCTTCTTCTCCCCTGAAAGCTAGTCCCCAGGGAGGAAGCTTCAGATAAGATCTAGCTCACTCCCTCCAAGTCCTGTTTTCAAAATGCATGTTATCTTCAGCAATAGGAATTTGGGGGCAACAAGCTACAGAAAGGGCAATAGCCTGTATTGTTTTGGGGTCTTTTAACTTCCTCAGCTATCAACTCAAACAGAGATTTCACATGCCTGGTTTTAATTAGCATTATTGCCTCTACTGGTATGTTTTCAGTAACTACAAAAGCAGACATACAAATAAGCAGATATATACATTTACATTTGGTTTCTTACATTCTTAATGCTATTTATTTACCCACTCCTGTATTTTCCTCCCAATGTATTCCTCCTTTAATCAACTCCCCCCTCCATTTTCCCAACTATTGTTTTTCATAGCACCCATACTCTGACACTTACAACACCCCACTCCAGCATGATCCCCTTTTCCTCTTCTGCTTGCTGCAGCTACTCCAGCTTATATACTCACATTTAAAGACTTGGAATTAAGAACCACAAAACAGAGAGAACATTCATCTGTTTCCTTTCTTTGTCTGTGTTAACAAATTCTTTATAGTATTTTCCAGTTTCATGCATTTACCTGCAAATTTTATGATCTCATTTTTCTTTACAGCTTAATATAGTTCCATTGTTTAAATGTATCATATTTCATTATCCATTCATCAGATGCAAGACATTTAGATTGGTTCTATTTTCTGGCTATTGCTAACAAACATGATGAGAAAGTGATCATGGATATACTCCTAGTCACCTACTCTCAAAGTAAATGACATATTTTCGGGTAAACATAAACCGGGAGTGGAATACTTTTACAATTAAAATTTTAAATCTCTGAACAAATTAAGGAAGACATTTTAGAAGTGCAAAGACCTTCCACTCTCATGGGTTTTTAGAATTCATATTATCAAAATGATTATCCTATCTAAAAGCAATTTCCAAATTCAGTGCAATCCCAACAAAAGTCCCTATAGCCATCACAGGAACAGGAAAAAAGTGCTAAAATTCATATGAAACCACAAAAGATGCTAGATAGTCAAAGCAATCCTGAAGGGTAAAAAGTTGAAGTGATTGTCTTTCCAAATTTTAAGATATACTACAAAGTCATAGTAATCAATATTTTATTAATGATGGACAGAGTTCAGGAAAGATATAAAGCCTATTTGGGTTGATTCCACTTTGAGGCTAAATGGTTGCCAAAGGGTTAAAAAAGAGTATTCAGGCTTCTTGTGCCCAGTGATGCTATAGCAATTGGGTTACTAAACAGAGTCTGTCTCCAAAACCCAGGAGAGGCATGGAACACAAACTCTTGCAAATTTCCCTTTGATGTTTTTCATCTCTAAGAAAATGTTAAGAATTCTCCCCTCAGGAATGAAGTTTTTTTTTTGTTTGTTTTCTTGTTTGTTGATTGGCTAGTTGTTTTGATTTTTTTGAAACAGGGTTTTTCTGGCTGTCCTGGAACTTGCTATGTATACCAGGCTTGTTTTGAACTGAGAGATATCCCTCTCTTTGCCGTTTGAACACTGGGATTAAAGGAGATTTAATGCTGGGATAACCTGAGCCACTATTTCCTGGCCTGAAGTCTATTTTTCTAACAAGTAAAAATTACTAGCTTTCTTTCTAAAGCAGGTTTGACTTATATAAGTATTTAAGTAACATATAATTTTTACTTACTTAACTTTCAGTAATATAATTGTATTTGGAAAGACTTAATAGACTAGGCTCCATAAGTCGACTATGATATTTTTGTAATATAAATGTATAATTGAAACTAATGGGAATTATTTCACATTTTATAGTTCGTTTGAATTATTTAAACTTTTAAAATAGCAGACTTAGGCAGTCCAGGGCATCACTGGCTGGTTCCTTGAGTTTCTCTTCCTCTGAGTTCTACAAAGGGATTTGACGGTAGGCCAGTGAGGAAGACCTGCAGGACTCTAATGTGTATCCCAGGCACTAAGATACATAAGGGGATAACATTGCTTTTCTCCTCCTACACACTTTACAGTAAGATTAACAAGTATTTATAGCCCCAAAGATCCTGCCTCTAAAGCTTCCTTTGTTCCTCCTATTCAATGTACAACTGAAGGACAGGTATACCAGCTGTGCTGCTGCTCACAGCCTGGCACCCCCCATCTATTTACTATAAATAATGGCTCGTGGTCGGGGGGGGGGGGAGCTGTGACTCAGGGCACTCAGTTTCTCCGTGGTTAAGAGCCTGTGCAGTTCAGAAATAGAACCATAGGGTCTCCACTTCCTTTCTTTAAGAACTAAAACTACAAAAAGACTGCTTGCACGTTTGTACTTTGAAACCCCAAATGGTATTTTCTAAAATGATGTTGAGATTTCAGGAAACATCAGAAGCTTTTTTGGAGCTGAATTCCAAGGAAGCAAGTTTTAATGAGATTGTCAAGTTATCTTTACTAAACTTCAAGGACAACAGATCCACTTGATAGATGGTTTTGTTGGCAGGGGCCAATTACCTGAGGGGTTGCAACTGGCTGCAGAATTGATCTATTCTATTTTGTGAATATAAATTACAGTCTTACTTCATTTAAGGAGACAAATATCGACATACTTGAAGTTTTACCACAAATTTGTTAAAATTTTAAAAAGTACATTAAGTGTTGCACAGTCTGGGAATAGAAACGGGAAAGAGACTGGGCTTTTCTACTTAGAAAATGGAGTTGTTGAATTGATCACATTGGGCATTGTCCTTTTAAAAAATGATTTATTTATTTACTCATTTACATTTTATGTGCATTGGTGTTTTGCCTTCATGTATGTCTGTATGAGGATAGTATGAGGATATTGGATTCCCTGGAACTGTAGCTACAGATAGCTATGAATATTCACGATGGTGCTGGGAATTGAACTCAGGTCCTCTAAAAGAGCAAACAGAACTCTTATCATTCAGGAGACTCTGCAGTCTCAAGTGTTGTCTTCATAAACACACAATAAATTATTTCTATAAGGGCACAAAAGCTTAAAGGAATACAAAATTTAGAAAATGTTTACCATGCCACCATTTTGTGCCTCATGGCCTATTGCACTAGTTATAGGTTCTCAGCTCCAAAGCTGTGTAAGATATGGCTTGATTTCTGCATAATGGTAAGGACCTGCTGGTAATTGACAGCTGCCAAGAAGTGGAATGAATTTTCTTTAAAGGTAGGGTCACTGGCATGACTAACCTGCTCCAGGGCCTAGTCATATAACAAAGGTCTGTTGTAGGCATCACTAATGGGATATGATGGACACAAAGCTGAGTGAGTAAGGAATGGAGGCAGACCTGGGAGCAACTGGGAAGTATTTGAAAATGTCTAAAATATAGTGTATAGAATCTTCTAAGAATTAATAAGAATATTTTAAAAACAGACCTGTCAGAAAATACCTTTAGTTGAATAGGCACTCAGTGGAGACTTTTGATGTTCTTGATTCAAATCACAAAGTTAAGAGTTGGGGCCATTTCTGTAAAGGCAAGTGCTTAGCATCTTTATTTTTAAAAATAACAGACTAAAATTTAATTTCACTAAAATTCTGACGCTTGGAAGATGGAATCTCTCTATTTCCTTTTAACAGGCAAAGTAATTTTGAGTTGATTTGCCAAAGAATTTTGTGAAAAAGAAAGATGTTCCTAACTTTCCTGGAATGGCCATCTGGCATATCTCAACCATGCTACATGTTATTTCAAGCTACAAACATTGCTCTCTAACTAAGAAGGGATTTGGGGTAAAGAACCAAATCCCAAAAGAGTTTTTTCAACTTTTACTTTTCAATTTTGCTCCAATTCAGTTTTTTAAAAAAATTCTATTGCAGTTGTTATTATTTTGAGATCATATGACTTCCCCTTTCCCTTTCCTACCTCCAAAGGCTCCCATGTGACTCCTTGCTCTCTTTCAGATCAACCGCCTCTTCTTCATTACTCGTCTCACACACACATTACCCCATTCATGAATAAAGAAAAACATCCTGTTTAGTCGATATAATGTTACTTGTATTATGTTTTCCTAGCTGGCAATCTCACATTGGATAACCAGTAGGCGTGCTTTTCGCCGGGAAAGAGTATTTCTCCTGGTCTTAGTGTTCCTATGGTTCCTAGAGTTCTTTGCATAGGCTTGAGGGTTCATGAGACTCCCCCCTTCCATGTTAGGAACTCCGAAGAATTTGTGTCAGATGACTTGAAGGTTTTCCAGACCTATTTGATGCTTGTTTTATTGGCTGTCTTTGTGTTTTAAAGCAGAACATTGTTATTGTCATAGATTCACTTTCCTGTATTGTCTTTGGCAGTGTCTGGTACATAGCTAATCTCAAGAAGTATACTTATGTTAGACTTTTGTTAGAAGTGGTAATTTTGATTCTAAAATTCAAAAATAGTATTTAAGAATTTTCCCTATGTTTCAGTCCCCCCTCTATCCATTATCCCGAATATTTGTATGACTAATTTTATAGATACTATATTTTGTAAATTTTAAATTTGTTGGATGTTGATATTTGTGTATCTCTTCAATGCTTTCTTTATTCTTGTTCAACTTCAAACATTCTGACCTTTTTCCTTTTGACAGTCTTTATTCAAGGACTAATATTTCTTCTATGATATTGTGGATATCTTTTCAACATTTGATGAACAATGGATTTTTCTACTTTGCTGGCTGCAACACTAGCAATTCATAGCTACATTTAATATCTGGATATGGATTTTTGATTCTTTTATGTGATTCTGTCCTCAGCATTCAGTATTTTTCTCACCCATGTGTACTAATCAATATTCAATAGACTATTATAAGGTGGTCTTTTGGATAATTGAGAGGTTTTTTTCTGCCTGTTTTTCCCATCTCGATGATTCTTTTTTGAGAGTTGTAGCCAGAATCCCTAGAGTTATTGTGTGATATATATTCTTTGTGAGTTTTGGTTATTCTTTACTTTGCATACTAAACAATATTGTCTAATACAGTATTAGAAGATAAAGTAATTCTATTTCCTGCCTATTAGCTAAAAGTACAACAGCAATCTAAATTCTTTCTTTGATTACACATACTTTATTCTATTACTCTTTTAGATCTATTCAAAGTGAATAGTAATACAAATAATAAAACAAAATATAATGAGGCAACATAATGCATATGTAACTCTCAACAACAACAAAAAAGATTTAATAGAAACATCTTTCTTTAAACAGTCTAAGTGAAAGCAAAAGAAACAATGACTAAAATGTAGTGATAACACACAATTTTTAAAGCATAGGTACACTGTGAGACAATTTTTACAAAGTTTGAATAACATCTGACTTCACAATTTGGAGGCAGTCTAATATTATGTTACTCATGATATAATGCAATAAAAACACATAGTATTTCCTGTCTATACTTCCGTAAATATTTAGATTGAATACAATCATGGAAAAGTAAAGCATTGAGTAAAACATTGAGATAATTTAGATAATAAAATGGCATGGTATTTTAAAATTTTAGTTTTGTTTTTTTGTTTTGGGACACAGCAGCAAATAAAGAAATCCAATAGGAGTTTTTTGTGGAAGAATGAAGAGAAAGACAGTCAAAACAAAGGCCAAATCTTTACTATTATCCCATGTTTCTTTTCTTTTCTTTTTTTAATTGATTTTATTGAGCTATACATTTTCTCTCCTCCCTCCTTCCTCTGCCCTCCCCTTCAACCTTCTCCGATGGTCCCCAAGCTACCAATTTACTCAGGAGATTGTCCCTTTTTCTACTGCACATGTAAATTAGATCTATGTATGTCTCTCTTAGGGTACTCATTCTTGTCTATGTCCTCTGGGATTGTGAATTGTAGGGTTTTTTTTTTGCTTTGTTTTTGTTTTTGCTTTATGTCTATAAGTGAGTACATATGATATTTGTTTTTCTGGGTCTGGGTTACCTCACTCAATATGATGCTTTCTAGATCCATCCATTTGCCTGCAAATTTCAAGATGTCATTTTTTTCTTCTGTGTAGTACTCCATTGTGTAAATGTACCACATTTTCCTTATCCATTCTTTCTCAAAGGGCATGTAGGTTGTTTCCAGGTTCTGGCTATGACAAACAATATTGCTATGAATATAGTTCAGCACATGTCCTTGTGGTATGATTGAGCATTCTTTGAATATATACCCAAAAGTGGTATTGCGGGATACTGAGGAAGGTTGTTTCTTAATCTTCTGAGGAAGTCGCCATACTGATATACAAAGGAGCTATACCACCAACAATGCAGGAGTGTTCCCTACGCCCCATATCCTCTCTAGCATAAGTTGTCATCAGTGTTTTTGATTATGGCCATTCTTACGGGTGTAAGACAGAATCTCAGAGTTGTTTTGATTTGCATTTTCTTGATGGTTAAGGATGTTGAACATTTCCTTAAGTGTCTTTCAGTCATTTTAGATTCCTCTGTTGGGAGTTCTCTGTTTAGGTCTATACTCCATATTTTTATTGGATTATTTGTTCTTTTGATGACTAATTTCTTCAGTTCTTTGTATATTTTGGAGATCAGTCCTCTGTTTGATGTAGTGTTGGTGAAGATCTTTTCCCATTCTGTAGGCTGTCGTTTTGTCTTGTTGACTGTGTTCTTTGCTTTACAGATGCTTTTCAGTTTTAGGAGGTACTATTTATTGTTTCTATCAGTTCCTGTACTACTAGGGTTTTATTTAGGAATTGGTCTCCTGTGCCAGTATGTTCAAGTGTACTTCCTACTTTCTCTTCTATAAGGTTCAGTGTGCCTGGCTTTATGTTGAGGTCTTTGATCCATTGGACTTGAGTTTTGTGCATGGTAATAGATATGGATCTATTTTCATTATTCCACATGTTGATATCCAGTTATGCCAATTTGTTAAACATGATTTCTTTTTTCCATTTAATTATTTTGCTTCTTTGTCAAATATCAGTCATTCATAGGTATGTGGATTAATATCTGGGTCTTTGATTCAGTTCCATTGGTCCTCCTGTCTGTTTTATGCCAATAACAGGTTATTTTCAGTACTGTAGTTCTGTAGTAGAGTTTGAAGTCAGGGATTATGGTGCCTCCAGAAGTTCCTTTATTGTACAGGATTGTTTTGGCTATCCTGGATTTTTTGCTTTTCCATATGAAGTTGAGTATTGTTCTTTCAAGGTCTGTGAAGAACTTTGCTGGGATTTTGATGAGGATTGCATTGAATCTGTAGATTGCTTTTGATAAGATTGCCATTTTTACTATGTTAATTCTGCCTACCCAAGAGCATGGGCGAGCTTTCCATTTTCTTCTTCAATTTCTTTCCTCAAAGAATGTTCTTGTCATACAGATCTTGGAATATAACTGGAAAATTATAGAAGGGCTCAATATTATACAACATGACATGTAATATTGTCTTGACATTATCATGTAGTATAATGTTCTTCTTGGAAATGTTTATTCCAAAACTTCTTAAATAATTAGCTAAAAACTATTGTGGCATCTGTAATACATTCCCAGATAGCCATGAATCAACTGAGGGAATTATAAGCATGACACTGTATTTAATGAAGATTAGAAGAGTATGAAGTTGTTCTTTGTGTTAAATCGTTATTGAAAAAATACTTAAGTTGAAGACTTTCAGAAAGACTAGGTAATTTCATGAGAAAATTTTATTAGTTCTTTCAGAATTTGTTGGTAAGAATGTTTTGAAAGAGACTAAAATATTAATTGCTATTTTATTAATTTCTAATTAATTTATAATATGAACATAAACTTGAAAATAAAGATGGTTTTAGAGATTTAAATTTTTGTATACCACTATAAACATGAATATAAAATAATATTTGATAAAATATGCCAAATTATAGCAAGGAGTATAATAAAAATACATCACAAACAGTACAGCTTATCCTGAAATTTTGATAAGATCTTAATACCAAAATTTTATTGAAATATTTATCAAATTAATGGTTAGATTAAAAAGAACGCAGCATTTTCAAAACTCCCTTATAATGTAGTACTAAACCACAAATAAAATGAGTGAACTTGATCTCTATACCTTGTCTAACTCAGATTTATCTCAACATGGAATCGTAAGTGTACCTGGCATGTAGTACTTGGTTCCACATTTGTAAAATTTAAAAATAAACAAAAATATTGTATCTTATTTCTGAATATGTATTAATAGAAAAGATACAAAGTATGCATGTTGGGACTATCTCCTTACAAGTGTTCAAATGTTCAATATCTATCCTCTGGCTGCTCTTGGGTCTCCCTATGTAAACAGGAATCAAGAACCGTCATATTTTGCTTAGCATCCTGTTTCTCATAGTTTGAAGTTCACATAGTCAGGGAACATACCAAATAGTTACAAAATCAGTGAGAAAATTGGGAAGCCACCTTTTATCATAGGAATTTTTTTTCAGAAACATAAATTTTACTTTTATAAGGTTGTTTAATTTTTTTGTAAGTATATTTTATTTTTTATTTTAATTTTGATCACATTCCTACTGAAATAGTTTTTCTTATATTTTCTACAGCCATATTTATTTTCCCATTACTAGCATAGTCAAATATGATTTAAGCATTTCTCTATGGTTAAGATTGGATGGGATGGGCTCTATGATTGATAGCTCCTTTAAGGGTCATGAAGATTGAATGGAGCATTTCCAAGAAGGAAGAATATGCTGATCTTGACAATATATGTAAGATAGGAACTTACATAGAAAGCTAATAAATTATACATCCTTTGGAATACAAAAGATCTCTGAATCACACAGTAGAATTAAGTTGACTTGCCTCATGGTTGTATTATTTCTGAGTAAGGAGTCACGTTTCCTGAGAAGAAAGTAACATTGCTTGAAAGATGTGGAGTAAAATAGAATCCACAAAAGTCAAGTTTGAAAGTATTTATTTTAACAACTTTTACCAGAAAGTGAGTTAAACAACTTTGCTTGTTCTTTTCTGCATTGTCGACTCTTCTGTGCACCATCAAGGATGTAGAAGACACCATGACAAGTGCTGCTGTTGGAGCTTTTTGGTTTTGGTTTTGGTTTTTCATACGAGCAGGCAGTCATGCCGGTGAGGCTCCAGCGCAATGACTGGTACCTACACAATTGCATCCGGGACTCTGCGTTTTTATGTGTGAGTTCTAGAGTGATCTATACATTGCCACACCAGAGTTTCCAAAACTGAACTGTGGGACAAAGGAGTTTAGACATTTCCTTGACGTTACCTAACGACAGAGTCACAATTAAAGCACATTTCTGTACAATGCAAAAGCTCTATTCTTGTGTCCTACAGTCAGATAGATGAACACTGGGCGGGGGGAGCTAGGGGGGAGCTAGTTGACTCTTCTTATTATATTCCAATATTCCTTCAGAAGTAGTGCTCTGCTCTGAAAAAAATCAAGGTCAATATGTTTTGGAAATGGCGGTGCCATGTACTCGAGTTCTGAGAAAACCTTTAGAAAAGAAGCCTTTCCGCTGCTTAATTCAGCATTTCCCAAATGACATTTAAGCAGGCTTTTTTTTTATGTAGCATATTCTTGGAAACTGTTCCTTGCAAGAGGGAGCTATAAATGTTCCTAGTCGTTTTTTTTTTAATCTCTTATTTTTTTCTTTCTTTTTCTAGTTCATTTTTGTCACGTTTCCTTCTTATGTAGATTTGTATTTCAGGAAGACATTTCTAACGGAGCTACATTTCCTTTCTTTATATTTATGTTCTAGTTGTTTTCCTTGGTAGAACACACAGATACTTTTCACAATATATAGTGAATTTATACTTATATAACATTTCAAATATTTCATCTGTGGAGCATCCTGGATCCTTTCAACCTCCTACCAGTATAGACTCATATGTGTACAGCCAAATACATGGATAATAATGTAAAAAAATGATATCATTGGAATGCATAATTATTGAACACTAACTACATTTAAACCCATCTTAAAGCATCAGAAATCCAGGGTGGAGAGATGGCTTACCACTTGCTGGTCTTGCATAGGACATAAGTTCAGTTCCCAGAATCTATGTTACTTGACTCAAAATCATCTGTAACTATAGCTTCTGGAGATCCAACACCCTCTTTTGAAT
The DNA here is from genome assembly GCA_004026605.1 of Ondatra zibethicus. NCBI lineage: Eukaryota > Metazoa > Chordata > Mammalia > Rodentia > Cricetidae > Ondatra > Ondatra zibethicus. Next base: position 14,226 of record PVIU01013863.1, on the reverse strand, counting down.
TTACAGGTATCTACACTCATGTGCACCCCAAATAGTTTTATGTGTGTATGTTTACATATACATAATTCATGATGATAAATATTTTAAATTTAAAATCTCATTTTATGCTTGCAATGATCATTATTATTATTAATCCTTATTTTTCCTAAAAGATTATATTATTCTTTTTTCATATTTTTTATTTTCTCAAACAATCTTTTTTATTTTACATACCAATTTCAGTTTTCCCCTCCCTTCTCTCCTCCTGCTTCCCCCACCTTCTTCCCACTCCACCCCCATCCATTCCTCAGAGAGGGTAAGTCCTTCCATAGGGAGTCAACAGCACTCCTCCCTATATCTAGGCTGAGCAAGGTATCCCTCCATAGGAAATGAGATCCAAAAACTTCAAGCTCTAGTGATAAGTTCTGGTCCCACAAACTGTCCAAGCCATACAACTCTCATCCACATTTAGAGGGCCTAGTTTGGTCCTGCGCAAGTTCCTCAACTGCCAGTCCAGATTCAGTGAGCTCCACTAGCTTAAGTAAGCTGTTTCTGTGGATATCCCCATGATGGTCTTTATCCCTTGCTCATTTATCACTCCTCCCGCTCTTCGACTGGATTTTGGAAGCTCAACCTAGTACTCCCCTGTAAATCTCTGCATCTCCTTCAATCCCTTACTGGATGAAGGTCCTATGATGACAAATAAGGGAGTAATCAATCTGATTACAAGTAAAGGCCAGTTCAGGCACCTTCTCCACTGTTCCTTAGAGTCATAGCTACGGTCATAATGTGTATTCCTAGGAATTACAGGTTTCTCTGTAATGCCATAATAGCTCCCTCTATCAAGATACCTCTTTGGTGATGATCAAGATATCCATCAATGTGACTATGGGACAAGGCCAGTTCAGGCACTCTCTCCTCCGCTGCCCAAGTACCTAGCTGGGGACATCCCCGTGGACACCTGGTATCCCCTCTAGAGCCAAGTATCTTGCCAAACCCCAAATGACTCCCTTAATGTAGATATTTTATTCTCTTCTACAATAGGCCTGGATGGAGAGGGGAGGGCCTTGGGCTTCCCACAGGGCAGGGTACCCTGCCCCCTCTTAAGGAAGCAGGGGAAGGGAGGAGGGGTAGTGGGGGAGCGGGAGGGGACTGGGAGAAGGGGAGGAAGTGTAAATGTTTGAATGAAAAATAAAAGAATATGGAAAAAAAAAAGAAAAGGTCTCTGACCTCAGATGAGAACCACAGCCCTGAATGACACCTGTTTCCGGTTACGGAGAGACTGAGTAGAGTACCAGTTATACTTGTCCCTTTTTCCTGAATTACAAAGATCAATAAAAAAGTGTAATATTTTTACACAAAAAAGATACCTCTTTTCTTGTTCTCCCTCTCTCTCCTTCACCCAACTAGACCATCCTGTTCTCTTAGTTTAGCTTCTTCATCTCCCTCTACTTCCCCCCATCCCCTCTGCTTCTCCTTTCCCCTTCCAACAACCTTCCCCCCATGCTCCCAATTTATTCAGGAGGTCTTGTCTATTTATTCATCCCAGGAGGATCCATGTATGCCTCTCTTAGGGTCCTCCTTGTTTCCTGGCTTCTCTGGGGTTGTGGATTGTAGGCTGGTTAACCTTTTCTTTCTCTCTAATATCCACTTGTAAATGAATACATACAGTGTTGGTCTTTCTGGGGATGCATTGCCTCACTCAGGATGCATTTTTCTAGTTCCATCTATTTGCAGCAAATTTCATGATGTCATGAAATTTTTACCACTGAGTAGTACTCCATTGTATAAATGTATCATATTTTCTTTATCCATTCTTCGGTTGAGGGCCATCTAGGTTGTTTCCAAGTTCTGGCTATTACAAATAATACTGCTATGAATATAGTTGAGCAGATGTCTTTGTGGTATAAGTGTGGATCCTTTGGGTATACGCCCAAGGATGATTTTGTTGGATCTTGAGGTAAGTTGGTTCCCAATTTTCTGAGACACAGTCATACTGACTTCCAAAGCAGCTGTACTAGTTTGCACTCCCACCAGCCATGGAGGAGTGTTTTCCTTACCCCACATTCTCTCCAGCATAAGCTGTCATCAGTGTTTTTGTTCTTAGTCATTCTGTCAGGTATAAGATGAAATCTCAGAGTCATTTTTATTTGAATTTCCTGATGGATAAGGATGATGAACAATCTCTTAAGTGTTTTCTGGCCATTTGATCTTCCTCTGTTGAGAATTCTCTGTTTAGATTTGTACCCTGTTTTTTGATTAGATTATTTGGTATTTGATGTCTAGTTTCTTGAATTCATTTTATATTTTGGAGATCAGTCCTCTGACAAATGTGGAATGAACATAGTATTCTTCTGAACTCCTCAAAGAAAAATCTTCCACATATTTTCTACATATCCTGATGTGTCCTTTATTCATTCTCTCTTGAGCTGATTCCAGTCACACTTACCTCTCTACTCACTACAGCTTCTTTGTGTGTTTTCTCTTCTCTACTATCATTTCTAAACTGATGAAACCAAGAAATGAAAAGGCTGTTTGCAATTTCCTTGAACTTTCTGCTGCATTTGGGGGGGTCAAGCCTCCTTTGGAAATTCAAACTCTTTTTTGGATTTTCTCAGTGACACTGTGTACTATATATCTAAGTACTTATACATGGAGTCTATACATCAAATTTCAATGTGTATTTTATGCATAAAATATAAAACTTTATTAGTCCAGGGAATTTTCTAAATGAAATTCACAATAGATTTCAAAGGTATAGAGAATTGGGAGCATATTTGACTTCTTTTTAAGCCAACCAAGTAACAATCAAATGTAAGGTTTTTTAACTTCAAGTTTTCTGTTTCTTTTAAATTTACATCAACCCTTTTAGTGTATGCTCCAGCCAATCAAAATACTTAAACTCATTTATTCCCATCTCAAACATGTTTGCATAAAAGATATATTCAATTAAATATCTCTTCTACTTATAAAATTCTATGACTTCCTATTTCAAAGATTCAAATCTAGAGTGATTATTCACTAACAAGACTATAAATTATTATTGCTAAGGAAAACATAAAGTAATAGAACAGCTATTTAAAAACTATGAAGGCTTTTAAAAACAAATAACAACAAAGGTGCTTAAACTAGATATTCCAGATATTCCATTCTTTAGTTTATGTCCAAAAGGGATTAAAGACAAAACGTTTCCCATCTTTACTGAAGCACTTTTTACAATAGCTAGGATACAGTATCAAAATAGGTTCTCATTAACAAATTGATGTATGAAGAAAATGTGGTCTGTCTACAAATGGGACACTTTTCAAAAAAAAAAATAATGCGATCTTCCACCTGTAAGAAAAAGAATGAAACTAATGGCATTGTTTTTATAAAACATGCCAAACATAGAAAGACAAGTATCTTGTGCCTTCACTCAAATGTAGAAATGAAAGTAAATTATATACACTTATATATGTATATACATACACATATATCTATATATACACATGCAAATATATAGTTTATATGTGTATATCTGGGAGTAGTGATGTACATGTTTAATCCCAACATTTGGGAAGCAGAGGCAGGCAGATCTCTGTGAGTTCAAGGTCTGAGAGCTAGGACATCCAGAACTACATTATGAAACCCTGTCTTGAAAGAAAGCAACAACATATGTGTGTGTGTGTATCCCAAAGTAGTAAAACCAGTATTAGAGAAGGGCAAGCAGATTTTGAGACAGAGTAAGAGGTGAAATAAAGAGCATGTCATTGGTTAGGTGGATGTACTTAAAGGACAATTTCTGCATGTATTAAAAAGGTCACACTGTATTCCATTAATATATATAATTAATATATATTAGTTTAATAAAAATAGCATTTAAAGAATCACCTCCAAATAAAAGACACAAAAATCCACAAAAGTACAGATGAGTATTTCAGAGCGGTTCTGACCTACCAAGCACCTTCTCAGATTAAAGAGCTCTTCATGAAAACGAGAACAACTTGCAGGCAACCTACTTACTTACCCAATTCATTTCTTCTCCTCGGTATGTGTCAAAACATTAAAGAAGGTAAATGAAGATAAGACTTGAAATGGGATAACAGAGTGAAATAAATAACTCTAGATGCCTCTTACTGCACCCTAGGTCTTCCCCTTTGCTAAGCATCCATATTCTCAATGTATTTTTAAAACATAGCTTCAAAGTCCATACATCCTAGTCACCCTCTTCTGGTAGGGAGTGATTTTGAAAAGACACATGAAATCCTTTGCCACGTGCACTATCAAATGCATAGTTATTGTCATAGTTTAAAATTCTATTAATGTTCCAAGAAAAAAATTCTCATGATTCACAAAATCTTTTTTTGGCTAAAACTCTAGATTCTTTTTCCCTCAAATGTGGTAAACTGTACTTTTTAATTTCCCTATTTCTATAATGGATTCCAAATATAACTCTGTATTACTGTTCACATACATTATCTGTTTTGACTAATTGCTCCAGTCTATCAGACTCTTTGAAAATTGTATTACATACTAGCTGAAGTCACCTCCAGATAAGTTGCCATGCCTTGTATGTGACTACATCATTTTCTTTTAAACTATATAAAGATGGGTTCCTTAGTAGGTATCTGTGACTTTCAAAAGTCAGACCCAGAGACACTCACCATTCACTTTCCTTTGGTAGTAAGTATCCCAGGTCAGTATTAACTGCCCAGTTTCCCTTTCCGTGTGCATTTAGCTCTTCCACTGAAATATCTTAGGAGTTATTGCAAAGACCTTGTTGAAATCCGGATAATACAGATAAAGTGCAGACCCTTCTGTGGAACATTTTCTCAGATTCATTTGCATACCTCTCGACTGCCTCTCAGCTGTCATCTGCAGACTTCAGTACAAACTCCTAGCGTAGTCTTTACGCCAGTGTTCCTTGATAGACACTTGCATCTGTGTCACCTGAATCAAGTGTTGAGAAGTCCTTTATTAAGGAGTTGGAATTCATTCATCACTTTTATCAGAATATGTGCATAGAAGTTACTGGAAAAATGCTTACTAAATTAATGAGTAACAAAGACTCCCATAGTTTCACCTTAAATATGTAGTTTTGAAAAAAGAAGTTTGCAGCTTTCTCTGAAATTATTGTAGGAAGCAAATTGCTAAAAGTAACTCACAACAGTCTGGGGGAAGAAAGAAGCCAGTTCCTTATCTAAAATACTATTTTAGTTTCATGAACATATGGACCGTGTCAGTTTTGTAAGGAAAAGAAAAATTCATCGTTACAAACAAAACTGCAAGTAGTTGTGATTTCTCCCTCTTTTCTTCCTCTTATGAAACACCTTTGCATTTCTTGATGAAATGCCAGGAACAGTATCGCATTAACACTCATAAGAGGGAACTAATACTCAGAGTACCTCCCTTAAAATCACACAGAATGACAAAGTACAGTGAAGTCATGCTGTTTTTGAATATCTGTACTCTCTCATGAGCAAATTCTACATGAAAACTGCCCTTGCCTGATCCTCATCCATTTTCTCCAGTATGTGTCTTGAGGTCATTCATGTCTTTCTTTTGAGGACCAGAGAGAGATCTACTCTTGTTGTTGTTGTTAAGGAAAGGCTCATCAATGTCCAAAGGCAGTCAAAGTCCCTGCACATAGATTGAGTAATCAGTTTCGAAGGCAAACCAAAAAATTCAATGGAATGAGAAGACAACGATTTTGAATTTTATATAGAATATTTATTAATTGAACTCTAAGCTAACCCTTGAGAATTTTATTCAGCCTACTACAGAAAGGTCAGTGGAATGCCACAAATCCTCTTGGATTTGTGAATTAGTTTTCAAAAGGCTAATGTTAAGTGAAAATGGAATGAATTCATTTGTACTCCAACAGCAAAGGAAAAATTACTTGTTCATACTCAACCATTCATATTACAGGAAAAACATTTGCAAGGAAAATTGTAAAACTCTTTTTAAAAGTAAATGGACACATTGGGAGTTGAACATGTTTCCCATGTTTTATCATAAAATAGCCTAAGTATTTGTTAATTAAAGTTATGAAAATGATTACTTCATTTAAGTCTACTATGCCCTTAAAAACCATTTGATGCAATGGTGAAGCATAATATTGAAAGTGCATTAGAGTACAAGCTAAATTACAAGAAATCCTTTGGCACGTTATAAAAGTATTGGAGAAGAGAGAGTGGGGGATGAAATTTAATAAGCAAGTTAAGGTTTGAAGTCTATATCAGAGGGTTAGCAGAATTTCATAAGCTGTAAAGAAAATACTAATGTCAAAAAAGATAAACAATCTAAAAATGTATGAAAATATAATGTGAAATGGTGGACAGACTTGTGTGACTGGGTTTGGGTGGAGTGAAGACAAGACAAAAAGGAGGGTGCAGGTGGATTTTGAAAACCGTTCTATTCTTTCTATGTTAAGCTGTGGAGACTTCAGCGCGAACATTAAGAAACCAGGGGATGGTCTGTGTATTGAAAGAGGAATTGTGCTTTGGAAAACACTAGTGACAAGAGAGAAAGTGTAAAACATGTGATTGTCCCAATGAATGTGACAGTGTGAGCCTGTCCAAGTGATCCTGAAAGGAACAGAGAGACTTATTACAAGTAAGAAGTGAGATTTAGTTTTCAGATAATGAACAGTTGAAGTGGTTTGATCTTAATCTGTCTTCTCCCTTCCCACTCAAATTCAGATTCTCTGTCTCTCTCTGTCTCTCTCTCCTTCCCTCCCACCTTCAAACAATTAAACAACCAAAGGAAAGAAAACCAATTAACAAATAAAGAAAAAAAACAAAAATCAAAGCTTAAAACAAACATAAAGCCCTAAAACATGTATCTAAATAAGATTATATGAACCAAGCAAGTTACATTTTATATATATATATAAAATCATGCAACAACAATTAATGGAAAATAATATATATTTGAAAGAGCAAGAAAGGGCATATGGGAGTATTTGGATGGAGAAAAGGCAAAGGAGAAATGATATTATTTTATTTTAATATCAAAAAATAGAAGAAAAAATTTAAAAAGAAAGAAATACCCAAACAAAACAAAAACTGTGAAATCAGTTTTGTGTCTCCAATAACTCCTGGGTATGGGGCCTGCCTTGGATTGTGATTGATATATCAAGTGACACATTAGTAAAGAATCCTGTTTTTCTTTTTTCCAGGAATCAACTAGCTTCTTGATTGTAAATGGTATTTTAGTCTCAAAATCTCAGTACTGGGACATTGTCTTGTTTGAACCTGGGTGTTGTCACAGTCTATGTGAATTCATATGTGTATCAATCCTCTTATATATGGAAGAGTCTGATTCCTTGGCATCATCCACCTTCTCTGGCTCTTACAGTCATTCTATGCCTCTTCAGCTAGATCCCTGACCCTAGAGGGCATGGATTGCATAAAATGTCTCAGTTTAAAATACCTAGGCTGACAAAGAAAAGACAAACCACTTTAGATTTTAACCTGAACATTCTAAGTCCTAAAACTAATGCTCAATGCATGCACACACAGACACACACACACACATACACAAACATGGTTTTCTAGAATAAATTTTAGGAAAATCTTAAGAAAATAAATATGTACATTTATTGTTTATTGTATGCATGTTCAGTTACATTATTTTAATGACCATTTTTTCTCATTGGAGAAAAGAGAAACATTTGTCCTTCCACAATCTCCCTGCTTACTATTTCAAGAACTCATGTATCTTTTTAGCCTACAATGAACTTGAAAAGAGTAGTTGCAAGTTTACTCGCAAGGATCAGTTTTTACTTTGCCTGCATGTGCAAATGCTGATGCATATAACCTCATTCACTGGACTGGCAAAGGAATAACTATGCATCAGAAACTTTGCCCAAACTAATTTGCCCTTAATTAAAAAAATAAAGATTGATACTAGGTCTTAGACATTTATTAATGGAAACAAGAAAATAAGACCCTTTATTTCTTATTGAGAAAATTACCTGATGCTTAATTCTTTTTCATTTTATTTAACTCTTAAAATCTGGAGCTGGGCGATGGTTGGTCATGCCTTTATTACCAGGACTCAGGAGGCAGAGACAAGTGGATCTCTGTGAGTTCAAGACCAGGCTGGTCTACAAGAGCTAGTTCCAGAAACTGTGTCTCAAAAAAAAAAATCTGCCATTGCCTTAAGATATTTTGTAAAGTCAGAATTTGGTGGTCAGGCACTTCTCTTCCGGATGCACAATTTAGAGCGCTGGGAGTGGTTAAAAGTGAGAAGATTGATTTTCCAGAAGGAATCCTAGTCTGATTATCAATTCATAGGTTAGGCAGTTCACAACTGCTGAAAACACCAGCCTTAGAGGATCTGATGCCTACTTTTACCTTCTACATGAAACTATGCACACATACACACACACACACACACACACACACACACACGCATGCACGTGCACACACATGTTGAAAACAGATAAAGAAGTGCAATTTAAATTCTCTTTCTCAAGGTTCTTGAATGGGTTCATGAATCTACTTTATGGATATGCTGATGCTAAATTTCTAATTTAGAGTAGTGGTAAGGCTTCACTTGCCATAATCACATGTGACTCTGAATTTGAGTTCTAAGCCAATTCATATTATTCTGTAGATAAATACTGTTGGGTACATTACCCACAAAAGAATACCAAAGAGTAATAACTAAGTTTACATTCTTCTCATCCACTCAGTTGCACTAAAATGTGTGCTTCATCACATAAGGGAACACACTGACAGGTGTGAGACTACTGACAAGTGACTTTGATGGTGAAACAGTGAGCAAAGCCAAGAGGACAAGAGGACTTAGGATTCCTCTTGAAAAGTAACAGGAGAGGCATTGGTTACTCTGCTAGGCCTAGCAAACTAGGCTGTCGGTGAGAAAGATCAGCCCGAAGGCTTGGAAGGTGCAAAAGGAGACCAGAGTGTTTGAAAAATACCACATGTTCAGGCACAACAGTTTTGTATACATCTATGTCTATATCCTATCTATCATCTATCCTCAAACTAGTTTCTATTGTCTTCTATCTATCTATTCATCTATTACCTACAATTTTTATCTATCTCTCTATCTGTCTATAATTCTGTCTGTCTGTCTATTGTCTATATATTATCTGTTTATCCTTATCTACCTACCTGTCTATCTGTCTGACTGTTGTTCTGTTTACCTATCTATCTATCTATCTATCTATCTATCTATCTATCTATCTATCTATCTATCTATCTATCTATCATCTCTCTAATTTTATCATTTATTATGTATCTGTATGAGGGTATATGTAGAGGTCTTTCTTAAATATATCTTTTCTTCCTGTCTCTTCCATGTTCTAGGTAAATATTGCCAGTGTCTAGCCTCAACTTGGGTTCAGGTCCTGATATGGAGAAGGGGCCTCGGCACAAGGCAAAGTTCTGAACACCAAGCGTGTTGCACTCAGCTGGCCATGAATTGCTCAGGACAACTTTATATTTGAACAGACTTTTTCTTACAAGGGTTACATTTACAACGTTTTTACTGGCTTCTGTTTTTGATGCTAAGAAATACATCACAGTTTTAGGAATTCATCATGATCATTATGAAAGTACACTTCCCCAATATACCTTCCTACTCCCTGAATGACCTTATTCTATTCCCACCTCCTAGACACAGAGTTCAGAAGTTTTGCAGTCTTAGCTAAATTTTGAGCCAAATGCAGCACTTATATCAATTGGCGGATACTTGCACTTACAAAGTGGCAGATACTTGCACTTACAAAGTGAAAAAGTAATAGACATGGGCCGAATGCTTTAAAGACAACAATATTCAAACCCAGATATATTTTTATAGAGTTTCATTTTCTACAAAAGAGTCCCCTGTCTCAATCACTCTGTAAAAGGCAAACCCTGACAAAGCACTCTTTTCCTATCTCTCTATATCATACTTCTTCCACCAATATAAGTTCCTATGCATAGTAAAGATGTATCTATCCATTCCTCATTTTTGCTTTGTATTTGTGTGTGTGTGTTAGAGCATACCAGATCCAACCATGATTCCATGTTTGGTGTCCAGGGAACTTACTCTCAACAATTGGCACTATGTGCATTTCTGAGCCTTTCACCCTGGTCTGTGTATGCATACCTTACCCTTCTTTCTTGGAATGCAAGATGTGGTTAATGTTCCAAGTGTTGTTTTCTCATAAGTGTCTAAACTATCTCCTATGAGTTTGAAAAGCCCCCAGGGTTGGGAGTTGTAGTTAGCTATTCGAAACAAGAGATTTAAGAAACATTAACCCCCTACTGAAATAGTTCAGAGGAAAATATTTGAAAAGGAACAGAATTTTGAGGGACAATTGCAGCTGTTGCATATGTGACTGACAAAGTAAAACTAAATACTGCCAAAAAAATCACCAATATAATGAGAGAGAAAAGAGCCTGCAAGTTGCACAAATTTTGCAAATTCCTGTTCTATTCAATGGAATACTGGTCCTTGCCAAGTAAGAGTCCCTTTCTGCAGGTGCCTTGCCCTGAGGGAACCCTTTAGACAGAATCAGTCATATGCTGATTCAAGATTAGGCTGCATGGCTCCCAACCAAACATAATTCTTATGTTGCTTTTTTCGTATGCAGGAACTCAACATTACAGCATTCCATAATTCTACAAGCCACCTTCTTACTCAAATCCTTAATAAATTCATGAGGGATCCATTTATTTTACAGGTCTGCCGTAATGAATTAGTATAGAACCTAGTGGATTAAAACAATTATATTGTGTCACAATTCTTCAGGATATAAGAAGCCCCTAGGAACATTCTTCTTAGCCGCTACTGGACCCCTGAAGGTGACCAGTTGTCCTTGAGATGTTGCACATCTCCTGTCTCTTTCCTATCTTCATGTATCCTTTCCCTATGTCTCCAAATATCTGTCTTTAAAAGAATATTAGACAGTGAACTTAGGGACCATAACAATCCAATGCGACCTCATCTTCATCTATTTGACTTTGCTGAGGTAGTTTTGTTTTCCTTTATTTTACTGTGTGGAAAACACCAGGGCCCTAATCATGCTAGGCAGACAGTGTAAAGCTGAGCTGCATCCTCTGTCATATTGAGGCATCCTTGGATAAAAAATAAATAAAAAACCTGATTACCTTAATCAAGCTAATTGACATAACCATCTTAACTGGATTACAAGTACAAAATCCTTATTTCCAAAGATTCTTAAGACCCTATTAACAGGACCTGGGAATGAAGACTTCAACATGATTTTTGTAGGAGACATAATTTAACCACCAACAGGGTAGTCATTGTATGTAGATATTTAGAAGGAAAATCAGATTCTATAATTTCCATTTCCATTTAATTTGACAAAAGTCTAGAGTTCTTTATATCTAAGGATCTTTGTATCTCATAGCACATAATTAATATAGTATAGAGAACAAGACATTCTAGTATCTTTTTATTTTAAGCAGTTTTTATCTTTTATTTATTTATTTATTAGGAAAAGAAAACAAACTATTTTGTTTTCTAATATACATACTAATCCAAGGTCCCACTCCTTCCCCTCCTCCCATTCCCTCCACATATGCCTCATCAACTCCTAAGAAAGAGGGTAAGGCACATTGCTTTGGGGTAGGTCAGTGTTCCTCACTACTATATCTAGGCTGTGCAAAGTAGCCATCCAAAGAGAATAGATTCCCAAATAGCCAGTACAAGCAGTAGGAATAAATCCTGGTGCCACTGCCAGTGGCCCCTCAGTCTGCCCCAGCCATACAACTGTCAACCACATTCAGAGGGACTAGTTTGGTTCTATGCTTGTTCTTTCCCAGTCCAACTGGTGTTGGTGAGCTCCCATTAGCTCAGGTAGACTGTTTCAGTGAGTGTACCTATCATGGTCTTGACCTCATTGCTCATATACTCCTTCCTCCCACTCTTCAACTGGACTTTGGGAGCTCAGCTCAGAGCTCCAATGCAAATCTCTGCCTTTGTTTCCATCAGTTTCTGGATGAAGGTCCTATGGTGATATTTAAGGTATTCATCAGTCTGACTACAGGGCAAGGCAAGTGTAGAAACCCTCTCCTCTATTGCTTAGGGTTGTAGCTGGGGTCATCCTGTGGATTGCTGGGATTTTCTCTAGTGCCAGGTTTCTTTCTAGCCCCATAATGGCTCCTTCAATCAAAACATCTCTCTCCTTGCTTTTGTTTCTGTCTTTCCTCCATCTTTACTATCCCAGTCCCTCAAGTTCTTCTTGCCCCTCCCCTTATTCCCTCTTGTTCTCCTTCCACCCTCTCTTCTCCCCCCACCCCTATGTTCCCAATTTTGTCAGGTGATCTTGTCTATTTAGACCTTCCAAGTGGATCTATATATGTTTTTCTTAGGGTTCACCTTATTACTTAGCTTCTGTAGGATCATGAACTATAGGCTCAATAACCTTTGTTTACAGATAGTATCTACTTATGAGTGAGTACATACCATATTCATCTTTTGGATCTGGGTTACTTCACTCAGGATTATTTTTTCTAGTTCATTCCATTTGAATGCAAAATTCAAGATGTCATTGTATTTTATCGCTGAGTAGTAAAATGCATAAATGTGCCATATTTTCTTTATCCGTTTTTCGTTTGATGGGCAGGTTGTTTCCAAGTTCTGACTATTACAAATAATGCTGCTATAAAATGAGTTGAACAAATGTCCTTGTAGTATGATTGAGCATCTTTTGGGTATATGCCCAAGAGTGGTATTGCTGGATCTTGAGGGAGGTTGATTCCCATTTTTTCTGAGAAACCACTATAATGATTTCCAAAGCAGCTGTACAAGTTTGCATTCCCACCAGCAATGGATGAGTGTTCCTTTTACTCCACATCCTCTCCAGAATAAGCTATCATTGGTGTTTTTGATCTTAGCTATTCTGAGAGGTGTAAAATGGTATCTCAGAGTTGTTTTGATTTGCATTTTCCTTATGGTTAAGGATGTTGAACATTTCCTTAAGTGTCTTTCAGTCATTTGAGATTCTTCTGATGAGACTTCTCTGTTTAGTTCTACAGCCATTTTTAAATTGGGTTATTTGGAATTTCGATGTCTAATTTTTTGAGTTCTTTATATATTTTGGAAATCAGTCCTTTGTCTGATGTTGGGTTGGTAAAGATCCCTTCTCATTCAGTAGGCTTCCTTTTCTCTTATTGACTATGTCTTATTGACTGAGAGAAGCTTCTCAGTTTCAGGAGGTCCCATTTATTTATTGTTGCTCTCAGTATCTGTGCCACTGGTGTTTTATTTAGGAAATAGTCTCCTGTGCCCATGTATTGAAGGCTACTTCCCACTTTGTCTTCTATTTGGCATACTGTAATCAGATTTATATTGAGATCTTTAATCCATCTGGACTTGAGTTTTGTGCATGGGAATAGATATGGATTTATTTTCATTTTCTACATGCTGACATCCAGTTATGCCAGCTTTATTTGTTGAAGATGCTTTCTTCCTTTTTTCAGTTGTATAATTTTAGTTTCTCTGTCAAAAATAAGGTGTTCATAGTTGTGCGGATCTCTTTGTGTTTGAGGACAGCCTGGTCTACAAGTGCTAGTTCTAAGACAGGCTCCAAAGCTACAGAGAAACATGTCTCAAAAAACCAAAAATAAATAAATACATAAATAAAAATTAAAAAAAACTAAACAAAAACAAAACCTTTCCTTTCCCTCTCCCTGCTCAATATCATAAAATATTCTAAAAGTAAGCAGTTTTAAAATGAAGGCCTTTTATTCGTTATACAGAATGAAAATGCTCCCCCACAAGAGCAAAGGCTATCCAACAAAATCTTCAGTGTCAAGCATCAGAAACTTCCCTTCTATTTGTTGTTCAAGAAAAAGGAGTGGCCCATTACCATTGCTTAGGATGCTTCCCAGAATTTGAAGGCACAACCCTATTGCTGAAGACACAACACACTTAGAACACAGGACATGGAAGAATTGAGCTGGAACTGATCTAGAAGTCTCCTCACTGAGGATTATCGCTCATAGAGCATCAGACCATCTGCTGTGAGAAAGTGCTTTTTTTATATATATATATTTTTTTCCATACATTGCTTTATTTTTTCCATTCAAGAACATAATTAAAGAAATAAAATTTTTTTTTCCTTTCTTCCCCTTCTCCCGGTCCCCTCCCACTACCCCCCCCAACCCTCCTCCCTCCCCCTTCTTCCTTGAAAGAGGGCATGGTGCCCTGCCCTGTTGGAAGTCCAAGGCCCACCCCCATCCCTCCTGGCCTAGGAAGGAGTGCATTCAAAAAGACTCGGTTCTC